>CM019235.1:1557623-1589934 GCA_009741485.1 Malurus cyaneus samueli | reverse complement strand
ACTCCCTGCCCCCACGTACAGACGAGCACCCTGCCTTGAGCACACTGCTACCCTCTCAAAACACACAAAACCCCTCCGCGTGCAATCGCACACATCCGCCGGAAAGTCGAACTAGTCGCAGGCGAACCCACATAAATTAGCACAACCTGTAAGGAAACTCTGGAGCATCAGCCCCCCCCAATTCACCGCATTCCCCGCTCCCACCCCAAGGTGAATCCCAAGAAAATCACACATCTCCTCACCCAAAAATAAATCACACACCTTGCTGCCCACGTGTCCGCCACACGACCAATCTTCCCCTAAGCATCTATGTACAGGCCCCTTCCAATCACGGACACACCCGCTGCCCGAACCCCACCCCAGACTTCCAAAAATCACACCACAGTTCATAGTAAATATATTTTTCGTGTCCCCTCCGCCAAATACCACCACCTAACTTTGCTCGCCCATTTTTCATCCCCCCAAATCCTCCACAAATTCATTTGTCAATCTCACAAAGGCTCCACTCACCACAGATCACGCACCTCTCCCTAATCACACACTCCCTGCTGCCCCCATCCCCCCAGCCAAATCCAACGACATCGTCGCTACCACCCACACACACACACCTGCTGGCACGAAGAGACCCCTAACACCATCTCCAAAACCAACCGCACCCCATTGCGTGGCTCTCCTCCGATGATTCCAGAGACACCACCTAGTTTAAAATATCTGTCTGCCAAGATCAACAAACCGCGGTGCCCCACCCCTCACAACACCTACCAAGACATACACTCCGGCACCCGCACCACCCCAAATCATCTCGTCATCTCACTGGTGCTATCTCCACGACGACCCAAGCAAAACGAGCACAGCTCAGCACCCGAAGATTCGGACACCCACACAAACCACCCCGACCCCCTGACAGTGACAAACAAAAACACATACACCACCAGCGCTGGACAGCCCCAATAAGCACCTCCGACTCCTTAACCACATTCCAAAAACACACTAACACCACCGAGCGCTTGGACAGCCCCCCCATAACGTTCGGGCACCTCAGTACGTTTTCCTACCAGCGCCCAGTTCCGCCCACACCGGAGCCCACCCCCGTGCACGGTGGCCGTTTCGTTCCCCAATCACACTCCCGGTCACCCCCGTAAAACGCATTACGCACTCAACAAGAAAACCTACGGCTGCAGCTTTCAAGTTAATTATCGCAATCCTCCACGTTGTAATTGCGCGAATCCGGGGTCCCTTTTAACTAACAATGCCCCTGTAGCCGCGCCGCCGGAGTGCCAAAACTATCAAGAAGCTTCTCAGAAGGTTAAAGCCTGCGTAGGCGAAGATTCACTTACCGCGGTCACCTATTTGGAGGCGCTGGACTGTAGTTGAGCTTGTCTCGCTGCTGCCGCTTCTCTACCAGACGAGGACGCGTGATAAACGGGTAGAGACCCGGGAAATCCAGAGTCTCTCACCAAAATGCAGCTCTCGCGCCGAATCCGAACATCGAAACTGGCTACTAACGCCCTCTCTTTTATGTACGTGTTGAACTGTCCCCTTTACTCCGCCAGGAAGGGCCGGCCAGTCCGTACCTTGTTTATACCGGCAAAGACGGCTGCATCTCGAAACACCGCGATGGATCCACCGACGGCGAAACCCACCCTCCCGGGAACCGTCGGGCCGCCTCGTGGCACGGGGGCATCCGGAACGGGCGCGTAGGAAGACGAGGGAGGCCATCTTAGAGACTGCACACCCTTTTGAAGAGCTCCAGCCACCTATACCAGCCAACGCGTCTCCGCCGTGCTATCGAATCAGCCGCTCCGCCCGCATGTCAGCGTCTGCTCTTCTACACCCAAGTGTTTGTCTCCGCGCGTCAGCGAAGAACCATGCGAGCTGAACTGGGAGTACACCCTTGAGAAAATGAGCTTGCTAGCCTTATCTGACTATTCCAGGCGGCCAAAGATTCATTGCGCAACGCCTGTTTAATGAAAGGGATTTAGAAACTGTTCCATATTAATCAACTCGAATTTCTCTTTCTCAGGGTCGGGTTTCCCATGGAGATGGTGTGGAGAGATTGAGTCACCATGTGCACAACACCCAGAGGAAAACAACGAGGAGTGAATTGGCGGGGGTATTAGTATCAATCGAGAATAGAGGAGAGAGCTAAGCCACAGAGTCCCATCATAAAAAACGGAGTGGTGTTCCGGGGGGTTGATGGTGTTTCCGACTTTGAAGTCAAAGATAGGAGAGGCATATCAACTGCCGTTAATCAAGAAAATGTGGCTTCCTTAATTTCATTGAAGAGTTCCACCGAATTGAGAGTATAGATGGAAAGTCTCTGGATTGGGGCCAGCAACCCCTTTAGCTTTCAATGCCCCGAAATGGGATCTGGGTTACCGCAGAGGCAGGGTTGCACACACGTCTGGACATAAATTGAGTGTTGGAGTGGTCAGTAGTGATCTAGAGCCTGGCCATGGAAGAGATGGTTATGGGAGGATTCTATTTCGCTCTAAACCTCACCTTAAAATAGATAAGCTTACAGTTTTATCCGATATGATCATCGACAATAGATGTGTTCTGGCAGTAAGTCTATATCACCGACTCCATATATATTATCGGCACTACTGGGTCTTTATCCTAAGTAAGAAGGAATCGGTAGAATTGCACAGCCCATAGCAGAACAAAATCTGGGACTGAGATACACTGATAACTATCAGATTAATTACCTCGACACATGTTGCGCCTCTAACCTCAAGGATGCAATAGCAACCTTCCTCGAGGGGTGCAAATATCATCCCCCAAGTCATCAGGGGCAACCCTGAGTCTTATGTCCCCAAATACTATTGGGATACCTTAATAAGGCCAGCATAGACTATTCTGTGTTGCACCAGGCGACACATGTCGAGGCACACAGCCTACTTGAGTACCAGGCAAGCGCCGTAGTAGCACATACACATCATCATATAGCAGCTGTGCACCGCTTTTCAGCAGGATCCATGATTGTTCTTGGACCATATCCGGGAGACAATCCTTCTTAGTCAGAACACAGATAGCTACAACCAGAAATGTGGCAGGACACCCAGTCCAGTATTCTGGAGTCAGAACAATATGCCACGTGACACCATTGCATCCACCCTTGGTCCTGTTAATAACTGACTTACTCTATAACATCTACCTTTGTTTGCCTGCGCCCCGGTGGAAACCAATTATTCCTTCAGTTCATCTGGCCTAAACCCTGCAGTCCATCTGACCTTTACCCCGAACAAGCTGTGATGGGATTCTGGCTACTTTAGCAGGACTACCTTACCTTAAGCGATTCTTCCACCGCGTTTTGACATTAGGCACCACTGTCCAGGCCACATCCCCCGGTGCTGCTGGGCCGGGACGGGATGGACACCTTCTCCAGAAGTTGTTTGCTTCACACTCAGTGATCTACCTGCCGGCACCGGAAGACTATACAAATCTTCTTCCCTTCGCTGCTTAACCTCCGAGACCTGTCTCCTTCCTCATCTCTTTCCTATTCTTCTTCCTTAACATGACCCACCGTCTCGCGGTCTTCTCTGATCTTCAGCCCTTTCCATTCCTCTTGTTTTCTTCTCCTCCCCCTGTCACCGTCGCCCTCTTCCTAGCTTCCTCTCAACCCATTTCCCTCAGGTATCCTCCTGTCCCCATCCCTGCCCTACTGTCCCTCACGTCCCATCGTGACCACTTGTATTCGCTCTTCACTCGTCCACGCTCCTCACTGCTGCCGTCCCTGTCCCTTTGTCCCTGTGTCCCTCTGTCCCTATGTCCGATCCTTGTCCATAAGAAGAGGTCGAACTCTGTCTTCGACCCTGTCCCTTCTCTCATTCCGGGTGATGACCTTCCCAGAGTGGAAATACATGACAGGCTAAAGAATTTCTCCTCCAGCATAACCAAGTTTTACACTGGAGTCCCAGTGCTGCTTCTGCAGTTTCTGACTTTTCCCAGTACTGGTTCTCAAGTATTTCCATATAACATCGTCTCCCAGGCCTGCCCAGATGAGAAATAAAGATGAGAGGCCACTATTTCTTCTTACGGAGGCCTCTGTTCCGCGAGTTTCCTACCCTCCACGAGGTTCCTGCTGACTTGCCTGAGTCCCTAGTCATGCGGGGAATGCAGCGTGGGCCACAGGGCCAGTAGCCTAAAGCGAAGAGGGGACCATGGCACGGGCAAGGGTTCAACTAGGCATAGGCTCCTATGGGGCTAGGCGCGACATGGAGCAGCAGTGTGAGCAAGGGAACGGACCACCAGCATCACGGGCAATAGCGCTGGAAAGGCACAGCCAGGGAGGTCCTACGTAATTGCCACCAGCTCATCGAGTGTGCTTAAGGCGGGAACATGTGGGGCAGCAGTGGAAGGGGCAAGTGGCCCTACCACACCCCCGTGAGTGGCCTCTGAGACTGGATGGGGGCAGCAGGAGCAGGCCACCAGGCAGCGACGCCACCGACCAGGTCAGAAATCGCGTACGCTAGAACCTGTTGCTGATCTGCAGCTTCATTACAAACGACGCAGAGTGATACGCTCCTACACTTCCCTCGACCCCGGCTCCCCTGTTGGCTGTGCTCCATGATGTTCTAAAGAGTGGAATTCATACTGTCCTGCCTTTATTCTTTTTCATTCTGTCCTTTAGATGATACTCAGGTTCTTGGCTCTACAGACATGTGTAAAGAGCTGCCAACATCCTTAACATTGCTGGCGGACCACAAGACGATAGAGGGAGGGCATGGGGGGGAAGGTCTCATTGCTCCCAAAAGAGGCAATTAGAGGGTCGGGTGGCAGACACCATAATTTCTTTTGGAAATTCTTAAGTTTCTATTTATTGGTGAGAGGGACGGGGCAGTGTGCGGCTTTGCCTCTGCTGCCGGGTCGCAGCCACGTCCTGGGCAGCACGCTGTGAAAATGTGCAGTCGGGTAGGATGCTGCAACCCAAAGGTTAATTTTTTGCGGCGTTCGGTGGCCAAAGCATCACCAACCTGCATCGCACACCTATGGTCAATCCCACGGGAGACAACGTTTGAAGAGAAGCTCCGCGGCCAGTTCTTTAAAAAGAGGCGACCAAAGTCAGCCTCCGAGCTTATTTAGCGTTATGCCACTGATGTCACAGACATGATAAGCATCCCACCCGGTGGCAGTAAGCCAACCAGAGAGGGGATTGTGGCATTTGAGAGGGGCACTCACCCCCTCGAGCAGCCCCCCTCACCTTCAGCCCACGGTGGAGCACAAAAGGTGACCAAGGAGGTTTCCCGGGTGCCACCCCTCCTCACTAGTACCCCAGGATTTTTACTCTTAATATACCATATCTCCTTGTTACGAGGCCGCCCATCCTTCAGGAGACGTCTTAGCTCTCATGAAAGGAAATACGGGTATGTTTCAACGCACTTTGCATGACTTGAGTCAACGGGACAACAATGAAAGAGTCGCTCTATGGTAAGCCATCGAGCCTTGAAGCCTGCCCAACCAACAATCTTTCCCATTTGGACGTGCTATCCCCCCACTCAAATATTAAAGATAAGGGGAAAGCAATCTTATTCCTGCGGTAGACGAAGGAATAGAGTCAGATATATACTCGCTCAGAACGAGCCAAGAACCAAGGCGGTTTAGAGTCAGCAGGGACCTGGGCAACGAGACTCCCAAGCATACATTTATTCCCTACCATATTGTCAATCCATTACAAGACAGTATTGGACACGTTACATTCGGGTGACAGCGACACTTCAGAAGCACGGTAGTGAACCCTAAGACTGAGTGGACTTCGAAGGGGTGTTTTCCACCTTGGTTATTTCTGAGCTTTCGCTCCTCCTAAGCTCCATTCACTCTCCCCCCAGATTCCTGTCAATAACCTCTGGACTTGAGATGGCAGGGTCTTTGGTGGGGGAGGCCTCTTAACACCTTCCGAATGTTGGGTGCTATAGCGAGGTTATCAAGGGGCAGCACAAAGCGGCGCCTTGCGTCTACAGGGCTAAGTTATCGACGAGGGGCTTCAGGTTCGAGCACGAGTATCCGCGTGTCTGGCGCTGAAACAGCTGCCAAGGCCAAAGACGAAACGACATTTGCCGGACCGCAAATCGGATTCAGCCGGCTGAGGGATGAGCGATGATGGCCCCTCGGTGGCCACTGTCCCCATGGGTCTGGAGGCGGCCAGGGGTCCAGAGCAGAGGGGACATGGGCTGGAGGAGGGGTCAGGCAGGCTGGAGGGGGAGCTGCAGAGGACAGCGGGCACTGCAGGGTCATGAGGCATGTGGCGGGCAGATGGACAGAGTCGGGTGGTCGGTCATGTGGGCGGGGACTTGTCACCGGGGCTGGTGACGCAGGAAAAGGAGCGGAGACCTGCGGCCCGTGGGCGGGATGCCGCGGAGACGGGAAAAGGACCGGGATGGGGGGGCATCGCGCCGAGACGGTCGGAAGAGCGGGACGGGTGGATGGCCCGGGTGGTCACCGCGCGCCTCCCCCGCGACCGGTGCCGGCCAGCGGCCCCGCCCCGGCTCCGACTCACTCCAAGGTCAGCGAGGGGATCTTCAGCCTGTCCCGACGCGACTTCATACCGCCCAGTCTTGGTGTGTGTAGGAGGTCAGAAAAGCAATAAATTTTCCTGCCTGCCCCCGAGACTGCGAACGGCTTTGGCCGCCATCTGCTCTTACAAGAATACGCCTGCACTCCGCCGCACCTCGAGACGCCCCATGCGGTCAACTGGGTAGGGCTCCTGCGAGGCGCGGCCTGGGAGAGGTCCATGCGGTCCAAACAGGCGCCCCAAACGTGGCCCGAACTGAGCTACCGAGGTTACCCGCCCGGGACCCGCCCCGCCCGCGGAACATCGAGCAGTAACGGGCGAGCAACGAGCAGGGGACTCGAGCACAAACGGCTACGTTCCTGCCGGCTCGAGCACACCGTGCACGGCCAAACTGTGCAAACGCATTTGTAGTCAAGCCTTACCCCGCTTGCGCCCTACCGCCGCGCATCACCCATGTATAATCTGACGCTCACGGGACCGCCTCGAGTCGCGACCGCTCCCCGTGCAATACTGCCGGGGCAGCGGGCTCTGCTGAGAACATATTACCGTTAAACGACCCAGACAAATCGTGCTGTGATTCTATGCCCCAGATAGAGGCCCGAATAACAGGGCCCCACCGAGTAGAGGTGACCAGCACGTACTGCAGAACCAAGGTTACTCAATGGAGCCGACCAAACGATGAACGCCCAGCCGGTCACGCTAGCCACCGTAACAGCCCCAAAAAATACGCGGGCCTTCTCTAAAAGTGCATCCCTTAACAAGTGCCTGACTGCCGATGTGCTGCTGTGCATCCCCAGCACAGCCCCGGCGCGCTCCAGCACAAAAACCCAGTGCGGCTCTGCAGCAGCCTCCAACCACACACCAGTGCACCCCAGTACATCCGAGTACTGGTTAGAGCACCCCAGTACACCCCAGTACTGATTACGACACCTCAACACTGGTTACAACACCCCAGCACACCCCAGTAAACTCCAACACTGCTTAGAACACCCCAAAACACCTACACCAGAGCAGAGCACATCCCAGTACAACCCCCAGCAACATCCTAGGACATGAGTACTACTCATTTTCCAGTACACATTCCCAGCACTTTCCATACATTTTCCAGTATACATTCCCTAGCACATCCAGTACACACCATAGCCTCCCAATTCATCCCGGACACCATGTCACTCCCAGTACAACCCAGCACCACACTCAATCAGGTCCCTCCAGTATACAGAAACGTGACGTTGCCACCCCTTGTGATTGGGCACAACAAGCCTCGCTCTGCCATTCAAACAGGCCATCCGCTGCCAGCCACCCCGGGTGCCAGCGCTGTGTCCCCAAGTGTGACCATCCCGGTGACACCCCACCCCTCGCCCCAGGTGACCCAGCTCGGGCACTTACGCTCTTCCCCGGCGCGGCAGGCTCAGCTCCTTCTGCAACGAGAAAAGCGAGAAGCGGGGTCAGAGTGCAGCCCTGGGGGTTTGGGGGCGCCCACCCGGACCCCCGCTCCTGCCAGCCGCACCCACACAGCCACAGCACCCCCGCTGCCACACCAGGCTGTCACAGCGGGTCACAGTAGCAAATCACCCACCCAGGGCCAGCATGAGGGGACATCTTCCAGTGTCCCCAGGGCTGCTGGCCCTATGGGCAGGCCCGGGAGTGATGGCACCAGGGCAGAGGAGTGAGAGCAGCACCCATGTGGGCCCCAGGTGTGGCTGTGTGCCCTGTCCCCTCCGTGTCTCCCCACCACCCCGGCGTGGGGAGCAGTCAGCACCCCCCTACATTATTTATATTTCCACCTCTGGGAATATTTCTCGTGAGAGCTTTTGCTCACAGGTGGTGCAGGGGCCAAAGGGCAGCTGGGGACAAGAACCCTGGCCTGTGCCACCTCCCGGTGTGCTGGGCACTGTCTGGCCCCGGCACTGCTCCGGTGCCCCCCCATACACCGCCAGTCACCCACAGAGTGTCCAGATACCAACAGCACGCTGCGAGTGGCACAGTGGGCAGGCTGACGCGTGCCCTGGCACACCGTGGGATGCGGGACATGTGGCAGCTGTGAGCGCTGATTAATGCCCCATCATTGCCCTGACCTGTGCCATCATCCCTGAGCAGCTCAGACCCATTTTTGGACAGGCACGGGGGTCCCTGCGGGCAGGGGCGGCTGCCACCCGTGTGGGGACACCCAGCAGCACCCGTACCCCCCCCAATCCCCGGGGCAGCCGTGCCCCATCGCACTGCCCACGCCACGCAGCCCCTGTGGAAATCCCGGGATT
The DNA here is from genome assembly GCA_009741485.1 of Malurus cyaneus samueli. NCBI lineage: Eukaryota > Metazoa > Chordata > Aves > Passeriformes > Maluridae > Malurus > Malurus cyaneus. Next base: position 1,581,162 of record CM019235.1, on the reverse strand, counting down.
GGGGCGCGCTGCTACGCAGTGATGCAGCAGCATTGCCATGGCAACGGGTGACATCATGCCTGGGTGCACAGGGACGCGGCAGCCCCGGGGCCCACGGGTGCGTGTCTGCCCCGGGGTGGCGTGGGTGCGGGGACAGGGGGGTGTGGGTGTCCCTGTGCCCCCAGCGCGGGGTGACCCCAGGCCCCGGCCGGGTAAGGGGATTGGGGTTCTTACAGGGAACGGGAGCCCCCAGCACCCTCACCCAGCGCTGCTGTCACCCATTCCGGACCCCCACCCACCCCCGGAGCTGTGCCACCGGCCCCAGCCCCCGGGCAGGGAGAGCAGAGGAGGTCCCGAGGGGTTTACTGCTCCGTGGGACAGTGGCACAGAGCACTGTCCCCTCTGCTCACCCGCACCCATCTATGGGGCAGAGAATCCATGGCACCCAACACCCTTCGCTGCCAGGAGCGCTCCAGCCACGCTGTGTCCCCAGGGACACGCAGAGCATCCCCCGGTGACCCTGGGGACCCATGTGGGGCAGTGTCACAGGGCCAGCACCCACAGAGTGCCTGATACACCCGTTCAGCAGGTACATCTGCCATCGGCAAGTCCCAGTAAGAGCCGGGATTAACCATCAGCTGATCCCTGGGAGGACAGCGTTAGGGGACAGCACCGAGGGTGGCATCAGGGCTGGCATTAGGGCTGCATCAGGGACAGCATTGGGGGTGGCAACAGGAACAGAATAGGAACATAGCATTGGGAACAATATCCTCTGGACTGTCTGCGTGGGGATGGCATCCGTGGGACTGGAACATGTAGGATGACGTAAGCATCACGGACAGCAAGTCGCCGGAAGAACATCAACCAAGGATTGGCTATCAAGTGTCTGCCATCTGAGGGATTGAGCATTTAGAGAACAGCATACGGGGATCAGGCACAAGGGACAGCCATGGGGGATGGCATTAGGACAGCATCGATGCATCAAGGAAACATCGGGATGCATAGGACACATGGGATGATAGGGTACATGCATTGGTGACGCATTAGCACAGCATTCGGGATGGCATCCTTGAGGGACAGCATTCGGGGTACAATGCAATTTAGGGGACAACTGGCATTTCGGGGATGGCAGTCACAACGGTGTATCAGGGACATGGATGGACTAGGACATGAAGGGGAACAAACGTCATTGGGCATTTGAAGCATGATCAGGGACACGGCACGCGGTGCATGTCTAGCGCTTATGGGACCGAGTCCCTGGGGCCAGCCCCTGGCCAAACCTCCGCCACGGCGCGTGTCGGGCACCCAGCACAGGGTCCCACGGCGCACTGTACCTCCCATGGGACTGGCCCCCAGCCAAAAGAGCCCACGGAGCCCTCTGAACCCGATCTACTGTCCCATCCGCACTGCCGCAGGGGAGGCAAGCTCCCTGCTAGCCGGGGCTCTGTGCCGCGAGGATGATAGCGTGGCAGCGGAGCGCAGCCGCCCAGCGGAGCTGCCAGCCTGGATGAGTATGGCAGCGCCGAGTGGCCATCCTCCAACCCGCCATCCGAACAGCTCCGCCCGGGCCCCGTGCGATGGACTGCAGATGGGGATGGAGGCGTCAGGTTCACTCCGGAAAACATCGGTGCAGCGCTCGGTTGACGCAGAGCCGGGTATCGTGCCGACGTGATCCCCCGAGTACCAAGCTCCCTACCTGCAATACCGAGGCACGAGGCGCAAGCCAGCCAGGGCCAGGATGGGCAGGGCAGGATGGCACTCGCTGTGCCCGTGGATTGCAGAGGGCCAGAGCGGAGCTCGCACAGCGCTCCGCAACGAACCGGCACCGGATCCGGGCTGGAGGGACCAGCGGCAGGCGTCCCCAGACGAGGGCTCCAGGAGAGGCTCCACACCGTTGGGTTACCCACCACCAGACACCGGGAGCATCCAGCTGGGACGACTCCCTACGGGCTGGTGTGATCCGCTCCTGTCCCAGGCTGTCCCACGCTCTCAACACAGCACCACGTGCCCCGCGACCACTGACCCTCACGACCCTCGCGGAATCGCACCGCCACTCACGTACGCGACCAGCTCTCACAATCCAAGACCATCCCACTCGCGCCCCACCCCACACCAGCACCACCCCGTGTCCGCCAGCACCCACCCTGCACACAGCAGCGCCCGTCCAAACACGCCCCGAACCCTCGGCTGCGCAACCACTCTGGCACTTACACCCACAATCGGACAGACCCGATCCCGACACCACTCCCAAACCCCAGGCACCTACCCACTCCGGCCAACCCACTGCACAGGCCATCTACCCAGCAGACCCCCAATCCTGCCCTCCAGCAGCGCACCACCGAGCAACCCCTGCACCCAACCCAAACCGACGCCCGAGGCTCACCGTAGCGGGCACCCACGCAGCAATTCCCCCCACCCGCCTCGCCGAGCTGCGTCGTGCCCGCTGCCACCACCCGGTACCACCCCTTTAGCGCACGCCCGCAAAGGTATGCTGGACAATCTACACATCCGGCGCGCCGCCACCTCCAGCTTCTCCCCTGCGCCGCGCGTGGCGTCCCCCGTGCGCCGGGTGCAGCCGCCAAGGCGCCCGCCGCATGTCCCGACGCGACATCACGCCGATCCGCGCGACACGCACCAGGCACGAGGCTCGCGACCGGGCAGGCAGAGCAGCCTTCCACTTGCAATGGACCATGACGGCTCTCGAGCACGTACCGGGCGCTCGCCGCACGGCCTATGCCCAGCTCGCAGCCACTCCCCTGCACAGACCAAACCGACGATGGAGTCCACTCCGAAGGCCTACAGGTCCGGCCACGGCATCAACCTCAGCCCCGCCCTCGCCAGGCTGCGGTGCCGGTGCCCGCTGCCGTGCCGGCTCACCTGAGCCTCGGCGCGCGGATGCTGGGCTCGCATTCCGGCCGCCGCCGCCGCCGCGCTCCCGCTGCGCCGCTCCGCCGTGCGCCCGTCCGCCCCGCCGGTGGCCGGGCGCGCCCAGCGGCCCCGCCGGTCACCGGACGCGCATCAGCGCCGAGCCGCGGCTGGCCGGCAGGCGCGGCACGGCACGCCGGCAGGCGGCACGGAAGGCTAACAGCATGGATGGGGCTAGTATGGGGCTGGCACGGCAGTGAGGCCGTCACGTTATGGGGCTGGCACGGCATGGGGCTAGCACAGCGTGGCATGGGGCTAGCATGGCAAGGCATGGGGCTGACACGGCATAGGGTTGGGCACGGCATGGCATGAGGCTAGCACGTTATGGGGTTGGCACGGCGTGGGGCTGGCACAGCATAGGGCTGGCACAGCACAGCACGGATCTGGCACAGCCCGGAATGAGGCTAGCCCAGCACGGCATGGGGCTAGCACCGCATGGCATGGGGCATAGCACGTTATGGGCTGGCATGGTATGGGGCTGGGCACGGCATGGCATGGGACCGTCACCTTATGGGGCTAGCACAGCATGGCATGGGGCTAGCATGGCATGGGGCTGGCACAGAATGCATGGGCTAGCATGGTGTTTTCTGGCACAGCACAGCATGAGGCAGCACGTTATGGGCTGGCACGGCGTGGGGCTGGCACAGCACAGCATGAGGCTAGCACGTTATGGGGGCACAGCACAGCATGAGGCTAGCACGTTATGGGGCTGGCACGGCATGAGGCTGCACAGCATGGCATGGGTGCACATGGCAAAGCGCTGGAACAGCACAGCACAGCACAGGCTGGCACAGCATGGGGCTGGAACGGCCTGGGATGGCATGACACAGAATCGGACTGGCACAGCACAGCCTGGCACAGCCTTGCCTGACACAGCCCAGCACGACAGCTCTGGCACGCACAGGATGGCCTGAGGCTGGCACAGGCTGCCTGGTGTGGCACGGCCGGCACGGCAAGGCCTGGCACAGCAGGGCAGGGCTGGGGTTTGGTGTGCTCCAGCCTAGGTCTGGCACAGCACCGAATTTGTGCCCAGTACAGTCCAGCATGGCACGGCACAGCCCAGCCTGGCATGGCATGGTCCAGCATGGCACAGCTGGTGTGACACAGCATGGCCTGGCCTGTTCAGCATGGCACGGCACACACAGCCCAGTCCAACCCAGTCAGCCCAGTCCAGCTCAGTTCAGCCCAGTCCAGCTCAGTCCAGCCCAGTCCAGCCCAGTCCAGCCCAATCCACCCCAACCAGCCAGTCCAGCTCAGTCCAGCCACAGTCGCCAGTCCAGCCCAGTCAGCCTCAGCCATCAGCCCTCAGCCCAGTCCAGCGTCAGTCCGTCCGCCATCGTCCTGCTCTCGGACAGCAAACGGCTCGGTTTGGCACGGCTCGTTTGGCACAGCCCGGCTTGCTGTGTACCCCCACCCCGGCGGGCAGCACAGGGGGACACGCAGGGACCCAGGAGGTGCCAGGGGACCCTCGGTGCCCCCAGCTCAGCCCACGCTGTCCCGGCACAGGGGCGCTGCCGCCCTCCGGCCCCGAGCGGCGCCGCACAAGGAGCCGCTTTCTGCGGGAACAAGGGCGCTCTGTGCTCGGCCCTCGGTGCCACCCGGCTCCACCGTCCCGGGTCACCCGCCCCGTCACACGGCTCCCGGTGTCCCGGTGCCACCGCGCTCTCCTGCCTCACTGGGGCTTTGTTCTCCGCGCTGGGGACAAGCACAACAGATCCCAAAAAAGACAAAAACAAAACCGCAGAACCCCAACCTTGAAGCAGCCGCTGGCGATTCACCCAGTTACGGGCAGAGGAACAAAAATACCTGCGTGTAAAGAAAAAAAAAAAAAAAAAAAAAACCCAACAAAAACCCCAAGACTCATCTTTCGCTTACCTTGCGCTTCTCGCCGTGCCGGGGCACGTGGCGCAGCCGGGACATGCGGGGCAGGGGCGGCCTCATCCCGGCAGCCGTGCCAGCGAAAAACGGGGATATTTCGGTTGCTTTCTCTTTTGTTTCTGGTAAAATCGGGGCATCTCCTCTAAGGCTCTGCCCTGCCTGGGAAAGGCAAACTCTTAGCAGAAGAGGAAACCCAAGCGCGGGAAGCTGCGCTGAGCCCGGGGCTGCCGTCACGCCCTAGAGGGGCACTCACGGGGATCGGGCAGCCGGGAAGGGCAGCGGAGCCCCGGATCCGCTGGGGGACAGCCCGGGTGGGCCATGCTGGGGTGGCTGCTGGCGGCGCTGGCCTCGCTGGCGCAGGGCGGTAAGTGCTCCTGCGGTGCTGGCAGATGAGAGATAACTTCACAAGACTTTCAATGAATGATTCGGGGGCGATAAGGCCTGGGGAGATCCCGGAGAGAGATGGAGATACTCACCCAAAACCACAGGGACGGAGTAAAAATGGTGAATCCCCGCTGGCAGCGGGCAGGAGCCGGGGCGAGGGACACCAGCATCACTGGGGAGGGGGAAAACGGCGCTTTGGGGTGAGAATCGCGGGTGATTCCCCATTTGAGCAACGTGGCCAGCAGCCAACGGCCACACCGGGATGGAGTTTGGGGTGCGGGAACCTCCAGCCCCACAGGCTGCCCCATCCCGCAGGCACCGCCGCAGCCCAGGATGTCTCTTGTTGGAAGAAATGCACCACCCACAGGCTTTTCCACTGCTCCTGGTCAGCCCTCGGCCCCGCCGGCAACACCTCCTACAGCCTGAACTTGTGGTGAGTTGGGCAGCGCGGCGGGGATGGGGAACCGGTGGGGTGTGCCCCGTGGAGTGTGCCCCGTGGGATGGGATGTGCCCCGTGGGATGTGCCCCGCGGGATGTGCCCCATGGGATGTGCCCCATGGGATGTGCCCCACGGATGTGCCCCATGGGATGTGCCCCGCGGGATGTGCCCCATGGGATGTGCCCCAGGATGTGCCCCGGGATGTGCCCCAAGGGATGTGCCCCAAGGGATGTGCCCCATTGGATGTGCCCCGTGGAGTGTGCCCCGTGGGATGTGCCCCATTGGATGTGCCCCGGGATGTGCCCCGTGGGATGTGCCCCATGGGATGTGCCCCGCGGATGTGCCCCTGGGATGTGCCCCATTGGATGTGCCCCGGGATGTGCCCCGGGATGTGCCCCATGGATGTGCCCCGGGATGTGCCCCTGGGATGTGCCCCATTGGATGTGCCCCATGTGGATGTGCCCCGCGGGATGTGCCCCATGGATGTGCCCCACGGATGTGCCCCATGGGATGTGCCCCATGGATGTGCCCCGGGATGTGCCCCAGGGATGTGCCCCAGGGATGTGCCCCAGGATGTGCCCCGTGGATGTGCCCCGGGATGTGCCCCATGGATGTGCCCCGTGGAGTGTGCCCCAAGGGATGTGCCCCATGGATGTGCCCCGTGGAGTGTGCCCCGTGGGATGTGCCCCATTGGATGTGCCCCATGGGATGGGATGTGCCCCATGGGATGTGCCCCATTGGATGTGCCCCACGGGATGTGCCCCATGGGATGTGCCCTATCGAATGTGCCCTATGGGTTGTGCCCCCCACTCTGTACCCGCTCCCTCCCCAGCTTCCAGAAGCAGAACCAGTGCAGGCGTTTCGAGGCGGGCACCTGCTGCCACCCCCGGTGCCAGCGCTGTGTCCCCAAGTGTGACCATCCCGGTGACACCCCACCCCTCGCCCCAGGTGACCCAGCTCGGGCACTTACGCTCTTCCCCGGCGCGGCAGGCTCAGCTCCTTCTGCAACGAGAAAAGCGAGAAGCGGGGTCAGAGTGCAGCCCTGGGGGTTTGGGGGCGCCCACCCGGACCCCCGCTCCTGCCAGCCGCACCCACACAGCCACAGCACCCCCGCTGCCACACCAGGCTGTCACAGCGGGTCACAGTGGCAAATCACCCATCCAGGGCCAGCATGAGGGGACATCTTCCAGTGTCCCCAGGGCTGCTGGCCCTATGGGCAGGCCCGGGAGCGATGGCACCAGGGCAGAGGAATGGAAGCAGCACCCATGTGGGCCCCAGGGTGGTGGCTGTGCCCTGTCCCCTCCGTGTCCCCCCACCCCGGCAGTGGGGAGCAGTCAGCACCCCCTACATTATTTATTTTTCCAACCTCTGGGAATATTTCTCGTGAGAGCTGTTTGCTCACAGGTGGTGCAAGGGGCCAAAGGGCAGCTGGGGACAAGAACCCTGGCCTGTGCCATCCTCCCGGTGTGCTGGGCACTGTCTGGCCCCGGCACTGCTCCGGTGCCCCCCCGTACACCGCCAGTCACCCCACAGAGTGTCACAGATACCAACAGCACGCTGCGAGGGGCACAGTGGGGACAGGCTGATGCGTGCCCTGGCACACCGTGGGATGCGGGGACATGTGGCAGCTGTGAGCGCTGATTAATGCCCCATCATTGCCCTGATCCTGTGCCCATCATCCCCCTGAGCAGCTCAGACCCATTTTTGGACAGGCACGGGGGTCCCTGCGGGCAGGGGCGGCTGCCACCCGTGTGGGGACACCCAGCAGCACCCGTACCTCCCCCAATCCCCGGGGCAGCCGTGCCCCATCGCACTGCCCACGCCACGCAGCCCCTGTGGAAATCCCGGGATTGGGGCGCGCTGCTACGCAGTGATGCAGCAGCATTGCCATGGCAACGGGTGACATCATGCCTGGGTGCACAGGGACGCGGCAGCCCCGGGGCCCACGGGTGCGTGTCTGCCCCGGGGTGGCGTGGGTGCGGGGACAGGGGGGTGTGGGTGTCCCTGTGCCCCCAGCGCGGGGTGACCCCAGGCCCCGGCCGGGTAAGGGGATTGGGGTTCTTACAGGGAACGGGAGCCCCCAGCACCCTCACCCAGCGCTGCTGTCACCCATTCCGGACCCCCACCCACCCCCGGAGCTGTGCCACCGGCCACCAGCCCCCGGGCAGGGCAGGAGGCAGAGGAGGGTCACACCGAGGGATTTACTGCTCCGGTGGGACAGTGGCACAGAGCACTGTCCCCTCTGCTCACCCGCACCCATCTATGGGGCAGAGAATCCATGGCACCCAACACCCTTCGCTGCCAGGAGCGCTCCAGCCACGCTGTGTCCCCAGGGACACGCAGAGCATCCCCCGGTGACCCTGGGGACCCATGTGGGGCAGTGTCACAGGGCCAGCACCCACAGAGTGCCTGATACACCCGTCCAGCAGGTACATCTGCCATCGGCAAGTCCCAGTAAGAGCCGGGATTAACCATCAGCTGATCCCTGGGAGGACAGCGTTAGGGGACAGCACCGAGGGTGGCATCAGGGCTGGCATTAGGAAAAAAAAAAAAAAAAAAAAAAAAAAAAATGAAAAAAGGGGAAAAAAAGATAAGAAAAGTTATAGCCGGGGGGGTTTTTTTGTGTTTAAGGGAGATATTACTAATATGCTCTCTTTATTACCGAGGGTTGGCCATCTAAGGGGCCTTGGCATTAAGAAAAACACAAATCTGGATGGCTCTAAATCAAGGGAACAGCCACCTAAGGGTGGCATCAGGGCTGGCATTAGGGCTGCCATCAGGGACAGCATTGGGGGTGGCAACAGGAACAGCATCGGGAACAGCATTGGGACAGCGTCGGGGATGGCATCGGGGCTGACATTAGGGCTGCCATCAGGGACAGCATCGGGGACACCACCAAGGATGGCATCAGTGCTGCCATCAGGGTTGGCATTAGGAACAGCATCGGGGATGGCATCAGGGACAGCATTGGGGATGGCATCAGGGACAGACATCAGGGGATGGCATCAGGGACAACATCGGGGATGGCATCAGGGTGGCATCAGGGACAACATCGGGGATGCGATCAGGGACAGCATGGGGACAGATGGATAGGATCAGGCAGTGCTGCTCAGCGCTTTGGGACCGAGTCCCTGGGGGCAGCCCCTGGCCAAACCTCCAGCCACGGCGGTGCGGGCACCCAGCCGGGTCCCACGGCCCTGACCTCCCTGGGACTGCCCCCAGCCAAGAGCCCCGGAGCCCTCGGCCGTGGCTCTGTCCATCCGCAGCCGCGGGGAGGCAGCTCCCGCGCCGGGCTCTGTGCCGGGCTGAGCGTGCAGCGGAGCGCAGCTGCCCGCGGAGCTGCCAGCTCGGATGAAGGCAGCGCCGTGCCATCCTCCAACCGCCCCGACAGCTCCGCCCGGGCCCCCTGGATACTGCAGATGGGGATGGAGGCGTCAGGTCACCCGGAAAATCCGGCTCAGCGCTCGGTTCTGCGAGCCGGGGGGTTCCCGGTCATCACCGTCCGAGCACGGCGGCAAGCAGGGGCAGGATGGGCAGGGAGGATGGCACTCGCTGTGCCCGTGGATGCAGAGGGGCTCAGAGCGGGGCTGGCACAGCGCTCCGGCACGAACCGGCACCGGGAGCCGGGCTGGAGGGACCGCGGGGCTCCCACGGGAGATCCCACACCGTGGGTACCCACCACCAACACTCGGGACACGGCTGGGGCTCACGGGTGGGTGACCCGCTCCTGTCCCACCTGTCCCACGCTGATCACACACAGCACCCACCCCGTGCCCCCGCAGCACCCACCTGTCACCCACCTGTCACACAGACCCACGCGGAACACCCCACTCCCACACGCAGCACCCACTTTCCGCTCACACACACGCAGAGCACCCAACTCCCACTCGCAGCACCCACCTCTTGCACACGCAGAGCACCCCCCTGTCACTCGCAGCACCCACCTCTTGCACACGCAGAGCACCCCCTGTCACCCGCAGCCCCCCTCTGCACACGCAGCGCCCGCTCCACACGCACCCGGAGCACCCCCTTTGCGCACCCACCTCTCAACTTACAGCCCCCACCCCGCGCAGACCCGCATCCCCGACACCCACCTCCACCCAGCACCACCTCCCACCCGGAGCACCCACCCTCACTCACAGCGCCCACCTCTCACCCACAGCGCCCGCCCCCCGCGCCCCCGCAGCGCCCACCCCGAGCAGACCCGCACCCCGAGCACCCCCCAGCCCGGGCTCACCGGGAGCGGGCTCCCGCTCCCTCCCGCCCCCGCCCGAGCTGCGGTGCCGGTGCCCGCTGCCGTGCCCGGTGCTCACCTGGAGGCCTCGGCGCCGCAGATGCTGGCTCGTCCATCCCGGCGCCGCCGCCGCCGCCGCCGCCTCCCGCTGCCGCCCGCCGGTGCGCCGGTCCGCCCCGCGTGCGCCCGGGGCGCCGCCCAGCGGCCCCGCCGCGTCACCGACGCGCATCCGCGGCCCGCGGCTGGCACGGCGGCACGGCACGGCACGGGGCTGGCACGGCATGGCATGAGGCTAGCACAGCATGGCATGGGGCTAGCACGTTATGGGGCTGGCACGGCGTGAGGCCGTCACGTTATGGGGCTGGCACGGCATGGGGCTAGCACAGCGTGGCATGGGGCTAGCATGGCAAGGCATGGGGCTGACACGGCATAGGGTTGGGCACGGCATGGCATGAGGCTAGCACGTTATGGGGTCATGGGGGGCTGCACGGCTGGCTGGGCGCATGGCAGCACGCATGGCATGGGCAGCACGATCTGGCAGGATGGGCTGCACGCATGGCATGGGCGCACTAGGGGCTAGCACAGCATGGCATGGGGCTAGCACGTTATGGGGCTGGCATGGTATGGGGCTGGGCACGGCATGGCATGGGACCGTCACCTTATGGGGCTAGCACAGCATGGCATGGGGCTAGCATGGCATGGGGCTGGCACAGAATGGCATGGGGCTAGCATGGTGTGTTTCTGGCACAGCACAGCATGAGGCTAGCACGTTATGGGGCTGGCACGGCGTGGGCTGGCACAGCACAGCATGAGGCAGCACGTTATGGGGCTGGCACAGCACAGCATGAGGCTAGCACGTTATGGGGCTGGCACGGCATGAGGCTGGCACAGCATGGCATGGGTGCCACATGGCACAGCGCTGGAACAGCACAGCACAGCACAGGGCTGGCACAGCATGGGGCTGGAACGGCCTGGGGATGGCATGACACAGAATCGGACTGGCACAGCACAGGCCTGGCACAGCCTTGCCTGACACAGCCCAGCACGACAGCTCTGGCACGCACAGGATGGCCTGAGGCTGGCACAGGCTGCCTGGTGTGGCACGGCCCGGCACGGCAAGGCCTGGCACAGCAGGGCAGGGCTGGGGGTTTGGTGTGCTCCAGCCTAGGTCTGGCACAGCACCGAATTTGTGCCCAGTACAGTCCAGCATGGCACGGCACAGCCCAGCCTGGCATGGCATGGTCCAGCATGGCACAGCTTGGTGTGACACAGCATGGCCTGGCCTGGTTCAGCATGGCACGGCACACACAGCCCAGTCCAGCCCAGTCCAGCCCAGTCCAGCTCAGTCCAGCTCAGTTCAGCCCAGTCCAGCTCAGTCCAGCCAGTTCAGCCCAGTCTAGCCCAGTCCAGCCCAGTCCACCCCAAGCCAGCCCAGCCCAGCTCAGTCCAGCCCAGTCCTGCTGTCTCTTGGGGCACAGCAAACGGCCCGGTTTGGCACGGCTCCGTTTGGCACAGCCCGGCTTGCTGCGTACCCCCACCCCGGCGGGCAGCACAGGGGGACACGCAGGGACCCAGGAGGTGCCAGGGGACCCTCGGTGCCCCCAGCTCAGCCCACGCTGTCCCGGCACAGGGGCGCTGCCGCCCTCCGGCCCCGAGCGGCGCCGCACAAGGAGCCGCTTTCTGCGGGAACAAGGGCGCTCTGTGCTCGGCCCTCGGTGCCACCCGGCTCCACCGTCCCGGGTCACCCGCCCCGTCACACGGCTCCCGGTGTCCCGGTGCCACCGCGCTCTCCTGCCTCACTGGGGCTTTGTTCTCCGCGCTGGGGACAAGCACAACAGATAAAAAAAAGACAAAAAACAAAACCGCAGAACCAACCTTGAAGCAGCCGCTGGCGATTCACCCAGTTACGGGCAGAGGAACAAAAATACTCTGTGTAAAGAAAAAAAAAAAAAAAAAAAAAAAAAAAACCCAACCAAAAACCCAAGACTCATCTTTCGCTTACCTTGCGCTTCTCGCCGTGCCGGGGCACGTGGCGCAGCCGGGACATGCGGGGCAGGGGCGGCCTCATCCCGGCAGCCGTGCCAGCGAAAAACGGGGATATTTCGGTTGCTTTCTCTTTTGTTTCTGGTAAAATCGGGGCATCTCCTCTAAGGCTCTGCCCTGCCTGGGAAAGGCAAACTCTTAGCAGAAGAGGAAACCCCAAGCGCGGGAAGCTGCGCTGAGCGCCGGGGCTGCCGTCACGCCCTAGAGGGGCACTCACGGGGATCGGGCAGCCGGGAAGGGCAGCGGAGCCCCGGATCCGCTGGGGGACAGCCCGGGTGGGCCATGCTGGGGTGGCTGCTGGCGGCGCTGGCCTCGCTGGCGCAGGGCGGTAAGTGCTCCTGCGGTGCTGGCAGATGAGAGATAACTTCACAAGACTTTCAATGAATGATTCGGGGGCGATAAGGCCTGGGGAGATCCCGGAGAGAGATGGAGATACTCACCCAAAACCACAGGGACGGAGTAAAAATGGTGAATCCCCGCTGGCAGCGGGCAGGAGCCGGGGCGAGGGACACCAGGCATCACTGGGGAGGGGGAAAACGGGGCTTTAGGGTGAGAATCGCGGGTGATTCCCCATTTGAGCAACGTGGCCAGCAGGCAACGGCCACACCGGGATGGAGTTTGGGGTGCGGGAACCTCCAGCCCCACAGGCTGCCCCGTCCCGCAGGCACCGCCGCAGCCCAGGATGTCTCTTGTTGGAAGAAATGCACCACCCACAGGCTTTTCCACTGCTCCTGGTCAGCCCTCGGCCCCGCCGGCAACACCTCCTACAGCCTGAACTTGTGGTGAGTTGGGCAGCGCGGCGGGGATGGGGAACCGGTGGGGTGTGCCCCGTGGAGTGTGCCCCGTGGGATGGGATGTGCCCCGTGGGATGTGCCCCGCGGGATGTGCCCATGGGATGTGCCCCATGGGATGTGCCCCACGGGATGTGCCCCATGGGATGTGCCCCGCGGGATGTGCCCCATGGGATGTGCCCCGCGGGATGTGCCCCATGGATGTGCCCCATGGGATGTGCCCCACGGGATGTGCCCCATGGGATGTGCCCCCGGATGTGCCCCATGGGATGTGCCCCATTGGATGTGCCCCACGGATGTGCCCATGGGATGTGCCCCATGGATGTGCCCCGCGGGATGTGCCCATGGGATGTGCCCCGGTCATGGATGTCCCCATGGATGTGCCCATGATGTGCCCATGGATGTGCCCCGTGGGATTCCTGTGATGCCCATGGATGTGCCCATGGATGTGCCCCGTGGAGTGTGCCCCAAGGGATGTGCCCCATTGGATGTGCCCCAGTGGATGTGCCCCAGTGGGATGTGCCCCATTGGATGTGCCCTATCAGATGTGCCCCATGGGATGTGCCCTATCGAATGTGCCCTATGGGTTGTGCCCCCCACTCTGTACCCACTCCCTCCCCAGCTTCCAGAAGCAGAACCAGTGCAGGCGTTTCGAGGCGGGCACGGTGACAAACTACAGCCCCCCGTACCGCGAGCTGTACATCCTGGAGAACACCACGGCCTGGGTGGAGGCACGCTGGGGGCAGCAGCTCCTCCGGACCCCCAACCACACCCTTCACCTCAGCCAGGCCGGTGAGTGCCCCCGGGAGCGGCTGGCAGCCAGAACCGGCACCAAGAACTGCCAGAAAACCCAAAACAACCTCATTTTTCCAGTCAAGCTGGATCCACCCCCCTCTGGGATGCCCTTCTCCAAGGCTGGTGGCCAGCTGAGGTCAGGGTGCCACGGCCGCAGTGCCACGGCCTGGAGCAGCCACCAGAGAGGGAGGCTCGCTTCTGGAGGGTGGACACAGCGGCTGGACACAGGTAAAATGCTGTTTGCTGGAGGTCCAGGGGCTGACAGGACAGCCGGGAGCATCCGGGAGTGCAGGGCTCAGTGATGTCACTGTCCCCCCGGTCCAGCTGTGGCCCATCTGTTTGGTTGCGTTATCAGCTCTGCCCTGTTCTCTGGCCAGGGGGATCCTGCTGCTGCCCGTAACAGGATCAGGCCGTGATTCTCGGGGATTACACAGGCAAAACCCCGGATTATACTAATGACGACAATGGATCAAATCCCAACGCTTGTCCCCAGAGGAGCTCCCGCAGCTGGAGACCCCCACCCCTCTCAGTTGGTGCCAGGAGGGTCCCAGGATTGAGGGGACCCCTGGACACCGTGTGCCCTGCGTTCCATTTGGCTCTCCGAGTCCCTGGGGTGTGTGGGGATCACAGGGCAGATCTGATGTCCCAGTAACACACTGGGTTCACTGGGTGGGTGTCTCTGTCCCCTGTTCTCTCTGTAGGTGACATGTGAGACTGTGACAGTGAGAGGTGAAGCTGATTCAGGTGGGTTCAGCCTGTGGTAGCTGTTGGGGACAAGCATCTCCCAGGGGTGTCCCACACCCTGGTGGGGTGCTCTGCCCTGTGCTGCACCCCCAGCACCCCACGATGGCCAAAAGGTGGGGGAAAGAGGGGCCACTCATCCCCTGACCCTGCCACCTCTCTCTAGTGACCTGTGCCCTGGGGGTAAACGGCACCTTCGTGGTCCAGCTCCGGCACAAACCTCCCACCTGGAGCAGCTACTGGAGCGACTGGAGCAGCAACATCTCTGTCCCCGAGGGTGAGCAAGAGGACAGGAGCCTGGTGAGATCCCAACAACTCCCGAAAATGTGCAGAGCTCAGCCAGGCTTGTTCCTCCCGCAGAAATCCGGCAGAGCCCGGTGCTGACCCACCAACTGGGCAAACTGGGGAGAGACGGGCAGCGGGTGCTGCGGCTGAGCTGGCAGGTACGTCACATCAGGCACAGTGACACCCCTGGGACCCTCCCGGGTGTCCTCCAACCCTTCACCCCCCGAGTCGCCCCCTTTTCCTCCCCAGCCAGTCCTCAAGGAGCAAAGGGATGTCAGCTACAAGCTGGATGTGCACATGCCGGCGTGCGGCTGCGCGGAGCCGGACGAGGAGGACGCCGCGGTGCTGGGCTGGGAGACACAGAGCACAACCTCACCCTCTCCGGGCCGAGTACAAATCCTGCTGACCGCAGTCAACGCCGCGGGGCCGGGGCCGGCGCGGCAGCTCCGTGTGCCGGCAGAGCAGCACGCAGGTACCGGCCCTAGAGAAGGGCCGAGCTCCCCTGGCAGCCCTCAGGGCGTTGTTTTCTCCAGCTACCCCAAATATCCTCCATTTCATCCCAGATCTCGGCTTCAAGGACATCAGCGTGGCCGGCGGCACCGTGAGGGCGCGGTGGGAAGCGCCGGTCCCCGGCGACGCCTTCTGCTTCGAGCAGCAGGCACTGCCAGAACCCCCAAAAACGGGAGTCTGCGTCCAGCAGGAGTTCCGTGCCAACAGCAGCCGCGTGGAGAGAGGCGAGGGAGAGCCCCAAACCTCTCTGTGTCCCCGCTCGGGGTCAGAGGGTCTAACCAGTGTCCCGGTTCCTCCCCAAGGAGCACCCCAAACCCCTCACTGTGCCCCTCCCGGGGTTAGAGGGTCTAACCAGTGCCCCCGGTTCTTCCCCCGGGTATTGGGAGCGCACCAAACCCCTCTGTGCCTCCACTCGGGATCAGAGGGTCTGACCAGTGCCCCGGTTCCTCCCCAGGGGCATTGGGAGCGTCCCAAATCCCTCTGATCCCCCACCCCGGGTCAGAGGGTCTGACCAGTGTCCCCAGCTCCTCCTCAGGGAGCGCCCCAAACCCCTCTGTGCCTCCACTCGGGATCAGAGGGTCTGACCAGTGTCCCCGGTTCCTCCCCAGGAGCACTGGCACAGCCGGGGTGTCACCGCCTCGCCGTGCACGGCTGGGACGCGGAGCGGGGCTGGGCCACCTTCGCCCTGTGGCACCACTACGTCGGCAACGGTGAGTGCGGGAGCGCGGAGCGTCGCTCGCTGTTTGGCTGCGGGAGGGGCTGGAATTCCTGGGAGAATTTCCCATTTCTCTGCGCACAGACTCGCTGGCCGTGCCCTTCAACATCAGCGCCGCAGACGCCGCCGTCACCCTCCAGTGGAGCCCGTCCCCACGGGCCACCTGCCCCGGAGCGCTGGCCAAGTACCTCGTCTGCCACGGGGCCGAGGGGGACAACCTGACCTGTGAGTGGCACTCCCCGACCCCCGTGGGGCAGGAGGAGGGTGCCAGACTGCCCCACGCTGGTTATTGTTTGCCCAGACAGCGAAGTGGATGCCGCAGCATCAAATTTCACCCTCCAAAACCTCCAGCCCGGCACAGCCTACAGGGTGGGCGTGCGGGAGGTGACACAGGACAGCGAGGGGACCTGCAGTGCTTGGTGGCGCTTCCAGACCAAGGCGCTGGGTAAAGGCTGAGACCCCGTCCCCATGGAGGGCTCTCTCCACTGATTGCTCGCCCTCGCCCCGAAACGTCTCCTGTGTCCCCCACGGGGTGTTGGGGACAGGAATGCCACCACCCAGCCACCCTGGCCATCCCCAGGTCCCCAGGGAGCAGCGTGGAGAGGCAACCTGAAGTACCTGGGAATCTCTCTTGGGCTCCCTGCCGCAGCTGCCATCTACCACCTGAGCAAAAAGAGGTGACACAGCATCCTCTGTCCCCAAGGCCACTCGGGCCACCCCCGCCATCACCACCCCCCCCTCACCAACCACTCCCTCCCCAGGGCTCGCCGCCTCCTCTTCCCACCCCTTCCCAAGCCCGTGGGCACCAAAGCCATCCAGTTCTCCGCCGGCGAGATGAGGCAGGTGAGGTGTAAAGGGCAGGAGGGGGCAGATCCCGCAGCCCCAACCGCCTTCACACAGCCCTGGCATGGGACATCCACCCCAAACCACCCAACCCTTAGGGCCAGCTCCGGCCAGGCCTCCTGGAGCCCTCGGAAAGGTTCAACCCAGCCGAGCTGTTGCTGCCGGAGCCGAATCCCAGCGAGGAGGAGGCTGACACGGGCACAGGGACCGCGGTGGCACAGCCCGAGGAGCCGCAGCCGTGCCCAGCGCTGGAAAAGCCGGCGGAGGTGGCGGTGTCCCCGCCGGGCTGTGCGGAGGAGCTGCCCTTCGCCTACCGCAGGCAGGAGATGCTGAGCCCGGCGGGATCTCCGGTGCCCGGGGAGGAGGAGGAGGAGGAGAAGGAGGAGAAGGAGGAGGAATAGAGGACGCAGGGCGCACCAGCCGCTGATCCCCATCGCCCTGCTCATCTCCGACAAACCCATCATCATCAGGGATGGGGAAGGATGGGATCCCGCTCCGTAGCCGTCACCGGACTGGAGCGGGGGGACGGACGGCAGGAGGGGACAGGGGTGTCCCCTGGAATGCTGAGTGTCTGTGCGGGATGCTGAGCGCCCACCCCCGGAGCTCAGGGTCACACCGGCACCTCCAGGGGATTTTCTGGTTTCCAGGACGTGGAAAGCGATGCTCGTGGATGGAGCATCGCACCGGGCCAAATTTTGGTCACTCAATTCCCAGCTTCAGCTTTTCACTGGGGATAAAAAACGAGTAAAGGCAGCTGCAGGGTCTGGACAGGACCGAGGGTGTTTCCGTGGCTGGGCTGGGAGGAGAGGCAGAGTTCACCTCAGCCGGCTGCCACTCTGAAACAGTACCAATGGATGGGGACGCAAAAACCCTCCCGAAACTTTAGCTACTGAAAAAAAACGAGTAATGTGAAAAAAAAAAAAAAAAAAAAAAAAATTGAAAAGAAAAATAATAACACAAGCATAAAAAAAAATTTAAAAGAATTGCACAAAGCAGCAGGACTGAGATGGTTTTTCCTCGCCTGACCCGGGCAGATTACAGCCAGGATTTAGAGGCGAGGTTCAATCCACAGCGCTGAGGAGGACGCAGCCAGGCAGCCGGGCCGGGGGTGATCCATGGGGGCCCCCCCAGCCCCTTCCCGTGGGCCACGCCGCCGCCTCGGCCTTATCTGGGGCACAACTGGAGATGAAAAGCGATCTGTGGTTTCCTCTGCCTGGCGCGGCGGTGTTTACTTGCTGAGACGGCAAAAAAAAATCTTAAAAACCTAAAAGCTACGTGGGGTTAGCAACGCGGGGAAATCCAGGTACGGCAGCGGCGCGGCGCCTCAGCCATTGACACTCATCTTCCTCACCGCTGCTTTTGGCCCCACTCGTGTTTTACAAAGAATTTCACCAAAATTGCACTCGCAGCAAAGGCGGAAACTGCGGGGACAGAGCCCCGGGGCGGCACCTTCTCCCACAGCTCGCCCAGAGACGGTCGGGGTTGGGTTTCTGGCCATTCCCAGCGCTCCAGGGATGAGGTGGCCGGCGGGGATCGCGTCCAGGTGGGCGCGGCAGGATCCCCATCGCGGTGTCACCACTGCCGTGTCCCCGGTGTCCGGTACCGCGCTGCCGGCGGAGCCACGAGGTGGCACCAACCCCACGTCCCCACGGCGATTCCCAACCTCCCGGCGGAGCAAATCCCCCGTTCCCGTCCTGCCGGTGACAGGAGGGTGGGACAGGACGGTGCGACAGGAGGGTGGGACCGGCAGGACCCCAGCTTTGCTCCTCCAGCCCCCAAATCCCTGCGGATGGGCTGGAGGATGGAGATCAGCACTCTGCCGCTCAGAAAGCCAGCGCTGAATCAGATTTGGGATTTTTGTGGGATTGGGCGATGCCAGGCTCGCTGTCACAGCACCACAGGCACACGTGGAGGAAGTATCCGGTGACGGGCGCGGGGGCACGCTGGGGTTTCAATGTTTTTTCCCTGTTTTTCCCTGTTTCAGCCCGGTTTTGGGGTCAGAGCGCTGAGGGAAAGCGCTGAGGGTCACACACTCAGCAGTTGGGTGGCAGCAGTAAACACAGGGCCCGGCTCGGGCCAGCGCCGGGGCCAGTTAATATCCAGCTCACGGAACGAGTTCAAAGCAGGCAGCCGCCCGCGCTGCGTTAAAAACACCCTGGGCGGGGAGGGACGGGAGACCCCCTCATTGTCCCCATGGGGTGGCTCTGCAGGGATCCATCCCACCCTCCGTGCCACTCACATCCCCTCTGATACTTCAGTGTCCCCACTGAAGGACTTTTCCTCACACATGTGCAGAGCTGGCCAGTGCTCAGCCAGGAAAACAGAGCCCACGGACGTGCCGGGGAAAACTAATCAAGCCAAGCTTGCCAATTAGTGCGAGCGAGCGGCTCGGGACTTGCTAATTAGTTTAAATTTCACAGGACTGGTTTCCAAATGAGTCCCCAGGCACCACACTGGGCTTGGTGACCCAAGGCCAGCCGCCAGCCAGAATGTGACCTTGCCTACTCCTCCGTCCCAGACGTGCCACAGGGCACTGGTTATGCCTGGCAGGAGCCACTGCCACCCACAGCCTGAGCAAAACTCATTACTCCCAGCAGGGGACTCATTACCCCAACCAGGGACTCCTTCGGGGACAGCTCTGGGATCAGCAGCCAAAATCCATCCCAAATGAAGGTCAGCCCAGTGCTGACCCCAAAACATCGACCCCAAAGTCACCCCGTGGGGTCTCCTGTTCATACCCAGCAGTGCCAGAGCTGCCCACACAGCAGTGTGGTGATAATGTCATTTATTGTCATTTGTTGTTCCACCGCCCTAAAGGGAAAATCCTCATCCTCCCTATTCTCACGGGGTCCCAAAGCCGTGTTCCCAAAAGCAAAAGGCACCGGGGACATGTGCAGGCAGACTGAGCTGGCTCCTCTTGCTCCTGTGAAGCGGAAAATTCAGCGCAGCGTCCCAAGGAAGCAGGTGGGCACCAGAAGGAGTTGCAGGGAGGTGTGCCAGCCGGGGCTTGCTCTTGGTCCCTGATTTTACAGAATCACAGATGATCGCTGAAAGCTGGAAAAGCCCTCTGAGATCATCGAGTCCAACCCAGCACCGCCAACCCGCCGCTAACCAATGTCCCCAAGTGCCACAGCCACATGGATTTTCGATCCTCCAGGGCTGGTGACTCCACAGCATCACCACAGGGTTTGTTGACAACCATTTCCATGAAGAATATTTCCAATATCCAACCTAAAAGCCCCTCTGGTGCAACTTGAAGCCATTTTCTCTTGATTTCGGGGAGGAGAGCTCAGATGGCGCCAGAGATAAAACATAAAATAACCAGAGGGGTTTGCTGTGGCCCCATCAGCATCAGCTCTTGGAGGATCCAAGCCCCTGGGGAAGGAAAGGTCCGTCCCTGCGGGCCCAGACCGATATTTTAACACCAGATGAAGGTGGTTTGCTCCCAGATTGAGAAGTCTAACCTGTTTTCCAGCCTCGGGGAAACAGCCCTGCGGAACCACAGCCTGGCTTTAACACGCTCAGAGAAGGTCACAGCTCTGAAATCACCTCCCTCGTTCATCCATACCTTTCCCAGCCCCTTCCCTCATCCACACATCCTTCTCCCAGCCCTTTACCTGCACCCAGCCCCATTTCCTCCTCCCTAAACCCCGTTCAGAGAAGAGCTGATGCCAGCAGGAAGTCTGAGCCCAGCTGACCAGCACCGTGGCCGGGAGCAGGATTATTTGCCGGGCAAAAAGCCATCGCTGCCACCACCTCTGCAATGCCACCCGCTGCCAGGCAATTAGGTGACTTAATCCTTAAGAAAACAAACTATCCCTGGGATTTTTTTTATTATTATCATATTTTAAGCAGAATCAAGGCTGCAGACAGCTCATCTCATCTCATCCACGCCCCCAAGCACTGCAAAGCCCCCGTGGGCAGAATACCCCGCAGTTCTCTGTGCTAGGAAACCTCTGCAGCTGGGGAACTGGAGCTTTTCCTGCCTAAAAAAAGATCCTGAATTTCTTCTCTTCCCCTCAAAAAACCTCCAAGCGTTGCTGGTTCAGGCAGGGAAAGAGCTGCGCAGCTGGACAGACGGACACATGTGGACAGAGAGCCGCCGGCCACAGCTGGGCTCAGCTTGTTTGGAAAGTCACGGGTATTTCGGCGGCGGCGTTTTGCAACCATTCGTGTAAAACAACAACAACAACAACTCGTTCTACTTCTCCAACAGGCCCCGAGGCCGCCCCGGCTCTTTCCTGCTCACGTCAGCTGCAACAGCCTCACCCGGGCCAGGGCTGTTTCCAAACCCAGCCACGGAAAATGACTTGAAGCGGCAACGAAAGTGAATATTTCATATTTTTCCCCCCACCCAGAGGGGCTTGGGAGCTGCCCTCGGGGTTGCACTGGATGCTCAGATCGCTGCAAAATCCATCCGGGATGCTACGAGCCCCAGCACGCCGGCCGGGAGCAGTGGTTGAAAAATCATCTTCTCCCTGGCAGGAAAGGCCGGGCCATGGCAGGAAGCATTTTCTTCCCCGCAGTTTGAATCTTTTCGGATGGCTGCTCTCAGGGCCGGCAGCCCCAGGGGCAGCTCAGCCGCTGGCACGGCCGAAGCTTTCCAGGCTTTGGCAGCTGCAGAGCCGCAGCTATTGAATTATGTTTGCGATTTTTTTTTCTGGTTTTGTTGTTTGGGTTTTTTTTTTAACGGAACTTTATAATAATAGCAAAAGAAATCATAAACTCAGGGTGTCGGGAGGCGGGCGGCCGCCTCCGTGCGCTTCCCTGGGTATCGGGTGATCAGGAAGGGGAGGACGCTGCGCCCTTATCGGCACACGCGTTCCCTGCCCCCTTGGCAGCGCAGCCGGCCAGAGGTTTTGCAGCACAAACATATTTTGCTCAAGCAGACGGCCAGAGTTGAGCTAAGGACAGCTCGATAACCAGAAAGCCCCCAAAAAATCGCCTTTTCGCAGCAGCCTCCCCCATCTGTCTCATCGCAGAGCGAGCGGCCAGCCCAGCTTTGCAGCGATAAACACGGGACCAAGAGCAACCCCCCTTCCCCCAGCCCCGCTCCCGGGCTGTTTACCAGCTCCTTGCAGGCAGATTGACTCTCCCGCATTTTTTCGCACTCCAAAACCGCCGGGAAAGCGGAGGGAACCGGCTGGAGCCCCCCCGGGACCGTCCGGCAGAGCTGCAGCCGCCTCCCCACCGGCACCGCCCGGCGCAGCCACCTCCAACCAGCCGGGACCCCCCGGCTATCGCTGCTCCATCGCCGGCCCGGGATGCGGTGGCATTTACACAGCTGCTCGGCAGGAAAATCCCTCTCCCTGCTCCTCGTTTAAACCCCTTGCATTCAGAGATAACCGCGTTCAGCGCGCTGATGAGGGTGGGAAATGGGGAGGGGGTTCATTGCCGGCTTCTGGCGATGTGTGAGCATCCCCCCGAGCTGCTTGGGACCTTTCTCCCCCCAAGACTGAGCTTGGACTGAGTTTATCTGTTGAAATCTGCTCAAAATCTCTGCTTCTTGCCATGTGGGAAGGGAAAAGGAGAATAGCCCCGTGTCTGAAGGCTTTGAGGTTGGGGCGTGGGAGGAGGGATCAGAGCTGTGGGGTTTGACGGGGTTACCCCATCACTCCTGCCCTGCAGCAGTCAGGGTGACAGCCCCGCACTGCTCTCCTGTGGGCTGGGGGCGGCTGTGTCCCCTCTGACACCCAGAGCAGCCCGGTGGCTGCCACTCGCTCCTCCCTGGGGCGAAATGCATCACGAACAAGGTTTTACCCGGGGGGAATGCGGGATGTCACCATGCGGGATGTCACCGTGCAGGATGTCACCCGTGCCACATCCCCCCGGACATAGCGGGGACCGGGCACCCACCCGGGGCTGGTCGGGAACCTCTGCGCGATTTGGGAGTGACGGCAAACCCAGCCGGGATGGGGAGCGGCGCTGGGAGCAAAGTCCCATCACGCCACATCGCCGGCACAGGGCACGGCCGTGTCACCTGCAGATGCCAGCCCGGCCTCACGCGTGGCGTGGGAGCCGTGCCCCGTCCCTGTTTGTGTGCCAACACATCACGTGCCGCCGCTGGATCACACGGGAGGGGGATTTATTTTTCCTTTTTTTTTTTTTTTTTAATTTAAGTGTTTTGTTTGTTTTGTTTTTTTTTGAACAAGCCAAAATATTTGCGTCCCCGCGGGGACGGCTGCGGGTCACTGAGCATGGAACGCCACCCGGAGAGGGGACACCCGGCTCCGTGGGGAGGGTCGGGTGCCGGCGGCTCCATCCCTGGCGCGGGCCCCGGTGTTTATACATAGACATGTTTGTGCGCGGCACAGGCCCCTTCCCCGCTCCCAAACAACCGGAGAAAAGTCAAAAAGTCATCAAAATTTTCCATTGCCCGAGGAAGGGAGGCAGCGAGGAGCGACTGTGCAAGGGGCCGGGCAGTGCCAGCAGAGAGAGACCCCAAATGAGGGGTCAGACCCAAAAAAACAAGAGGTTGGGCTGGATAAAGTGAAAAAAACTGGTGATTTGCTGCCGGCAGCCTGCGGCAAAGACAGCGCCGATCGGACCCGCCAGCACCGGGCTTTGTGGGGTGTCTGGTGATGCCACAATTCCACCATCCCGCTGGCACGATGCTCACAGGGGACGGGACAGTGCGGCACGTACAGCACGGCTGCTCCAGACCCCTGGTTTCTGGCATTTAAAAACCACGTTTGGAATACAAAAACCTGTGGTTTCTCCGCAGTTTTCCCCCGCACCCGGAGGGCCTCGCTGCCCGCACCAGGCGGGGAAAAGCTGCGATTCCTGTCGAGCCGGCGGGGAAAGCCCCGGCGCAGGGATGCGGGGACTTTGCCTGCGGTTTCCGTGGGCGGCAGCAGCTCCGGCAAACAGGCGGCTGAGTCAGCGGGCGGAGGGCGGCCGCGATGCCGCCCTGGCATGTCGGGGTGCACGGCTGCTTCCCGGAGCCCTGGCACAGCTCTGCTGCCTGAAGGGGACCC
>CM019235.1:1528505-1557598 GCA_009741485.1 Malurus cyaneus samueli | reverse complement strand
AACAGCATCGGGGATGGCATCAGGGACAACATCGGGGATGGCATCAGGGACAACATCGGGGATGGCATCAGGGACAGGGGCATGGCATCAGGGACAGCATTGGGGGTGGCAACAGGAACAGCATCGGGAACAGCATTGGGACAGCGTCGGGGATGGCATCGGGGCTGACATTAGGGCTGCCATCAGGGACAGCATCGGGGACACCACCAAGGATGGCATCAGTGCTGCCATCAGGGTTGGCATTAGGAACAGCATCGGGGATGGCATCAGGGACAGACATGGGGACAGATTGGGACAGCATTGGGGACAGCATTGGGACAGCATCGGGGATGGCATCAGGGACAACATCGGGGATGGCATCAGGGACAGCATCGGGGATGGCATCAGGGACAGCATGGGGACAGCATTGGGATAGGATCAGGGACAGCAGTGCTGCTCAGCGCTTTGGGACCGAGTCCCTGGGGGCAGCCCCTGGCCAAACCTCCAGCCACGGCGGTGCGGGCACCCAGCCGGGTCCCACGGCCCTGACCTCCCGGGACTGCCCCCAGCCAAGAGCCCCGGAGCCCTCGGCCGTGGCTCTGTCCATCCGCAGCCGCGGGGAGGCAGCTCCCGCGCCGGGCTCTGTGCCGGGCTGAGCGTGCAGCGGAGCGCAGCTGCCCGCGGAGCTGCCAGCTCGGATGAAGGCAGCGCCGTGCCATCCTCCAACCGCCCCGACAGCTCCGCCCGGGCCCCCGGATACTGCAGATGGGGATGGAGGCGTCAGGTCACCCGGAAAATCCGGCTCAGCGCTCGGTTCTGCGAGCCGGGGGGTTCCCGGTCATCACCGTCCGAGCACGGCGGCAAGCAGGGGCAGGATGGGCAGGGAGGATGGCACTCGCTGTGCCCGTGGATGCAGAGGGGCTCAGAGCGGGGCTGGCACAGCGCTCCGGCACGAACCGGCACCGGGAGCCGGGCTGGAGGGACCGCGGGGCTCCCACGGGAGATCCCACACCGTGGGTACCCACCACCAACACTCGGGACACGGCTGGGGCTCACGGGTGGGTGACCCGCTCCTGTCCCACCTGTCCCACGCTGCTCACACACAGCACCCACCCCGTGCCCCCGCAGCACCCACCTGTCACCCACCTGTCACACAGACCCACGCGGAACACCCCACTCCCACACGCAGCACCCACTTTCCGCTCACACACACGCAGAGCACCCAACTCCCACTCGCAGCACCCACCTCTTGCACACGCAGAGCACCCCCCTGTCACTCGCAGCACCCACCTCTTGCACACGCAGACACCCCTGTCACCCGCAGCCCCCCTCTGCACACGCAGCGCCCGCTCCACACGCACCCGGAGCACCCCCTTTGCGCACCCACCTCTCAACTTACAGCCCCCACCCCGCGCAGACCCGCATCCCCGACACCCACCTCCACCCCAGCACCACCTCCCACCCGGAGCACAGCCGTGCCAGCGAAAAACGGGGATATTTCGGTTGCTTTCTCTTTTGTTTCTGGTAAAATCGGGGCATCTCCTCTAAGGCTCTGCCCTGCCTGGGAAAGGCAAACTCTTAGCAGAAGAGGAAACCCCAAGCGCGGGAAGCTGCGCTGAGCACCGGGGCTGCCGTCACGCCCTAGAGGGGCACTCACGGGGATCGGGCAGCCGGGAAGGGCAGCGGAGCCCCGGATCCGCTGGGGGACAGCCCGGGTGGGCCATGCTGGGGTGGCTGCTGGCGGCGCTGGCCTCGCTGGCGCAGGGCGGTAAGTGCTCCTGCGGTGCTGGCAGATGAGAGATAACTTCACAAGACTTTCAATGAATGATTCGGGGGCGATAAGGCCTGGGGAGATCCCGGAGAGAGATGGAGATACTCACCCAAAACCACAGGGACGGAGTAAAAATGGTGAATCCCCGCTGGCAGCGGGCAGGAGCCGGGGGCGAGGGACACCAGACATCACTGGGGAGGGGGAAAACGGCGCTTTGGGGTGAGAATCGCGGGTGATTCCCCATTTGAGCAACGTGGCCAGCAGCCAACGGCCACACCGGGATGGAGTTTGGGGTGCGGGAACCTCCAGCCCCACAGGCTGCCCCRTCCCGCAGGCACCGCCGCAGCCCAGGATGTCTCTTGTTGGAAGAAATGCACCACCCACAGGCTTTTCCACTGCTCCTGGTCAGCCCTCGGCCCCGCCGGCAACACCTCCTACAGCCTGAACTTGTGGTGAGTTGGGCAGCGCGGCGGGGATGGGGAACCCGTGGGGTGTGCCCCGTGGAGTGTGCCCCGTGGGATGGGATGTGCCCCGTGGGATGTGCCCCGCGGGATGTGCCCCATGGGATGTGCCCCATGGGATGTGCCCCACGGGATGTGCCCCATGGGATGTGCCCCGCGGGATGTGCCCCATGGGATGTGCCCCATGGGATGTGCCCCATGGAGTGTGCCCCGTGGGATGTGCCCCATTGGATGTGCCCCGTGGAGTGGGATGTGCCCCATGGGATGTGCCCCATTGGATGTGCCCTATCAGATGTGCCCCATGGGATGTGCCCTATCGAATGTGCCCTATGGGTTGTGCCCCCCACTCTGTACCCACTCCCTCCCCAGCTTCCAGAAGCAGAACCAGTGCAGGCGTTTCGAGGCGGGCACGGTGACAAACTACAGCCCCCCGTACCGCGAGCTGTACATCCTGGAGAACACCACGGCCTGGGTGGAGGCACGCTGGGGGCAGCAGCTCCTCCGGACCCCCAACCACACCCTTCACCTCAGCCAGGCCGGTGAGTGCCCCTGGGAGCGGGCTGGCAGCCAGAACCGGCACCAAGAACTGCCAGAAAACCCAAAACAACCTCATTTTTCCAGTCAAGCTGGATCCACCCCCCTCTGGGATGCCCTTCTCCAAGGCTGGTGGCCAGCTGAGGGTCAGGGTGCCACGGCCGCAGTGCCACGGCCTGGAGCAGCCACCAGAGAGGGAGGCTCGCTTCTGGAGGGTGGGACACAGCGGCTGGACACAGGTAAAATGCTGTTTGCTGGAGGTGCCAGGGGCTGACAGGACAGTCGGGAGCATCCCGGGAGCGCAGGGCTCAGTGATGTCACTGTCCCCTCCCGGTCCAGCTGTGGCCCATCTGTTTGGTTGCGTTATCAGCTCTGCCCTGTTCTCTGGCCAGGGGGATCCTGCTGCAGCCCGTAACAGGATCAGGCCGTGATTCTCGGGGATTACACAGGCAAAACCCCGGATTATACTAATGACGACAATGGATCAAATCCCAACGCTTGTCCCCAGAGGAGCTCCCGCAGCTGGAGACCCCCACCCCTCTCAGTTGGTGCCAGGAGGGTCCCAGGATTGAGGGGACCCCTGGACACCTTGTCCCCTACATTCCATTTGGCTCTCCGAGTCCCTGGGGTGTGTGGGGATCACAGGGCAGATCTGATGTCCCAGTAACACACTGGGTTCACTGGGTGGGTGTCTTTGTCCCCGGTTCTCTCTGCAGGTGACATGTGAGACTGTGACAGTGACAGGTGAAGCTGACTCAGGTGGGTTCAGCCTGTGGGGCTGTTGGGGACAAACATCTCCCAGGGGTGTCCCACACCCTGGTGGGGTGCTGTGCCCTGTGCTGCACCCCCAGCACCCCACGATGGCCAAAAGGTGGGGGAAAGAGGGGCCACTCATCCCCTGACCCTGCCACCCCTCTCTAGTGACCTGTGCCCTGGAGGTAAACGGCACCTTCGTGGTCCAGCTCCGGCACAAACCTCCCACCTGGAGCAGCTACTGGAGCGACTGGAGCAGCAACATCTCTGTCCCCGAGGGTGAGCAAGAGGACAGGAGCCTGGTGAGATCCCAACAACTCCCGAAAATGTGCAGAGCTCAGCCAGGCTCGTTCCTCCCGCAGAAATCCGGCAGAGCCCGGTGCTGACCCACCAACTGGGCAAACTGGGGAGAGATGGGCAGCGGGTGCTGCGGCTGAGCTGGCAGGTACGGTCACATCAGGCACAGTGACACCCCTGGGGACCCTCCCGGGTGTCCTCCAACCCTTCACCCCCCGAGTCGCCCCCTTTTCCTCCCCAGCCAGTCCTCAAGGAGCAAAGGGATGTCAGCTACAAGCTGGATGTGCACATTCCGGCGTGCGGCTGCGCGGAGCCGGACGAGGAGGACGCCGCGGTGCTGGGCTGGGAGGACACAGAGCACAACCTCACCCTCTCCGGGGCCGAGTACAAAATCCTGCTGACCGCAGTCAACGCCGCGGGGCCGGGGCCGGCGCGGCAGCTCCGTGTGCCGGCAGAGCAGCACGCAGGTACCGGCCCCTAGAGAAGGGCCGAGCTCCCCTGGCAGCCCTCAGGGCGTTGTTTTCTCCAGCTACCCCAAATATCCTCCATTTCATCCCAGATCTCGGCTTCAAGGACATCAGCGTGGCCGGCGGCACCGTGAGGGCGCGGTGGGAAGCGCCGGTCCCCGGCGACGCCTTCTGCTTCGAGCAGCAGGCACTGCCAGAACCCCCAAAAACGGGAGTCTGCGTCCAGCAGGAGTTCCGTGCCAACAGCAGCCGCGTGGAGAGAGGCGAGGGAGAGCCCCAAACCTCTCTGTGTCCCCGCTCGGGCTCAGAGGGTCTGACCAGTGTCCCGGTTCCTCCCCAAGGAGCACCCCAAACCCCTCACTGTGCCCCTCCCGGGGTTAGAGGGTCTAACCAGTGCCCCCGGTTCTTCCCCCGGGGTATTGGGAGCGCACCAAACCCCTCTGTGCCTCCACTCGGGATCAGAGGGTCTGACCAGTGCCCCGGTTCCTCCCCAGGGGCATTGGGAGCGTCCCAAATCCCTCTGATCCCCCACCCCGGGTCAGAGGGTCTGACCAGTGTCCCCAGCTCCTCCTCAGGGAGCGCCCCAAACTCCTCTGTGCCTCCACTCGGGATCAGAGGGTCTAACCAGTGTCCCCGGTTCCTCCCCAGGAGCACTGGCACAGCCGGGGTGTCACCGCCTCGCCGTGCACGGCTGGGACGCGGAGCGGGGCTGGGCCACCTTCGCCCTGTGGCACCACTACGTCGGCAACGGTGAGTGCGGGAGCGCGGAGCGTCGCTCGCGGTTTCGCTGCGGGAGGGGCTGGAATTCCTGGGAGAATTTCCCATTTCTCTGCGCACAGACTCGCTGGCCGTGCCCTTCAACATCAGCGCCGCAGACGCCGCCGTCACCCTCCAGTGGAGCCCGTCCCCACGGGCCACCTGCCCCGGAGCGCTGGCCAAGTACCTCGTCTGCCACGGGGCCGAGGGGGACAACCTGACCTGTGAGTGGCACTCCCCGACCCCCGTGGGGCAGGAGGAGGGTGCCAGACTGCCCCACGCTGGTTATTGTTTGCCCAGACAGCGAAGTGGATGCCGCAGCATCAAATTTCACCCTCCAAAACCTCCAGCCCGGCACAGCCTACAGGGTGGGCGTGCGGGAGGTGACACAGGACAGCGAGGGGACCTGCAGTGCTTGGTGGCGCTTCCAGACCAAGGCGCTGGGTAAAGGCTGAGACCCCGTCCCCATGGAGGGCTCTCTCCACTGATTGCTCGCCCTCGCCCCGAAACGTCTCCTGTGTCCCCCACGGGGTGTTGGGGACAGGAATGTCACCACCCAGCCACCCTGGCCATCCCCAGGTCCCCAGGGAGCAGCGTGGAGAGGCAACCTGAAGTACCTGGGAATCTCTCTTGGGCTCCCCGCCGCGGCTGCCATCTACCACCTGAGCAAAAAGAGGTGACACAGCACCTCTGTCCCCAAGGCCACTCGGGCCACCCCGCCATCACCACCCCCCCTCACCAACCACTCCCTCCCCAGGGCTCGCCGCCTCCTCTTCCCACCCCTTCCCAAGCCCGTGGGCACCAAAGCCATCCAGTTCTCCGCCGGCGAGATGAGGCAGGTGAGGTGTAAAGGGCAGGAGGGGGCAGATCCCGCAGCCCCAACCGCCCACACACAGCCCTGGCACTGGACATCCTACCCCAAACCCACCCAACCCTTAGGGCCAGCCCCGGCCGGGCCTCCTGGAGCCCTCGGAAAGGTTCAACCCAGCCGAGCTGTTGCTGCCGGAGCCGAATCCCAGCGAGGAGGAGGCTGACACGGGCACAGACCGCGGTGGCACAGCCCGAGGAGCCGCAGCCGTGCCAGCGCTGGAAAAGCCGGCGGAGGTGGCGGTGTCCCCGCCGGGCTGTGCGGAGGAGCTGCCCTTCGCCTACCGCAGGCAGGAGATGCTGAGCCCGGCGGGATCTCCGGTGCCCGGGGAGGAGGAGGAGGAGAAGGAGGAGAAGGAGGAGGAGGAAGAGGACGCGAGGAGGCAGGGGCCGCACCAGCCGCTGATCCCCATCGCCCTCCTCATCTCCGACAAACCCATCATCATCAGGGATGGGGAAGGATGGGATCCCGCTCCGTAGCCGTCACCGGACTGGAGCGGGGGACGGACGGCAGGAGGGGACAGGGGTGTCCCCTGGAATGCTGAGTGTCTGTGCGGGATGCTGAGCGCCCACCCCGGAGCTCAGGGTCACACCGGCACCTCCAGGGGATTTTCTGGTTTCCAGGACGTGGAAAGCGATGCTCGTGGATGGAGCATCGCACCGGGCCAAATTTTGGTCACTCAATTCCCAGCTTCAGCTTTTCACTGGGGATAAAAAACGAGTAAAGGCAGCTGCAGGGTCTGGACAGGACCGAGGGTGTTTCCGTGGCTGGGCTGGGAGGAGAGGCAGAGCTTCACCTCTGGAACCAGCATCCAGTGGGACGGGGACGCAAAAAACCCCGGCATCAAACTTTAGCTACCTGAAAAAAAACCGAGTAATGTGCAAAAAAATGAAAAAAAAAAAAAATTGAAAAGGAAAAATAATAAACACAAGCATAAAAAAAATAAAAGAATTGCACAAAGCAGCAGGACTGAGATGGTTTTTCCTCGCCTGACCCGGGCAGATTACAGCCAGGATTTAGAGGCGAGGTTCAATCCACAGCGCTGAGGAGGACGCAGCCAGGCAGCCGGGCCGGGGGTGATCCATGGGGGCCCCCCCAGCCCCTTCCCGTGGGGCCACGCCGCCGCCTCGGGCCTTATCTGGGGCACAACTGGAGATGAAAAGCGATCTGTGGTTTCCTCTGCCTGGCGCGGCGGTGTTTACTTGCTGAGACGGCAAAAAAATCTTAAAAACCTAAAAGCTACGTGGGGTTAGCAACGTGGGGAAATCCAGGTACGGCAGCGGCGCGGCGCCTCAGCCATTGACACTCATCTTCCTCACCGCTGCTTTTGGCCCCACTCGTGTTTTACAAAGAATTTCACCAAAATTGCACTCGCAGCAAGGCGGAAACTGCGGGGACAGAGCCCCGGGGAGGCACCTTCTCCCCCAGCTCGCCCAGAGACGGTCGGGGTTGGGTTTCTGGCCATTCCCAGCGCTCCAGGGATGAGGTGGCCGGCGGGGATCGCGTCCAGGTGGGCGCGGGCAGGATCCCCATCGCGGTGTCACCACTGCCGTGTCCCCGGTGTCCGGTACCGCGCTGCCGGCGGAGCCACGAGGTGGCACCAACCCCACGTCCCCACGGCGATTCCCAACCTCCCGGCGGAGCAAATCCCCCGTTCCCATCCTGCCGGTGACAGGAGGGTGGGACAGGAGAGTGGGACAGGCAGGACCCCAGCTTTGCTCCTCCAGCCCCCAAATCCCTGCGGATGGGCTGGAGGATGGAGATCAGGCACTCTGCCGCTCAGAAAGCCAGCGCAGAGATCAGATTTGGGGATTTTGTTGGGATTTGGGCGATGCCAGGCTCGCTGTCACAGCACTACAGGCACACGTGGAGGAAGTATCCGGTGACGGGCGCGGGGGCACGCTGGGGTTTCAATGTTTTTTCCCTGTTTTTCCCTGTTTACAGCCCGGTTTTGGGGTCAGAGCGCTGAGGGAAAGCGCTGAGGGTCACAGCTCAGCACGGTTGGGTGGCAGCAGTAAACACAGGGCCCGGCTCGGGGCCAGCGCCGGGGCCAGTTAATCATTCCAGTTCACGGAACGAGTTCACAGCAGGACAGCCCGGCCCCGCGCTGCGCTAAAAACACCCTGGGCGGGGAGGGGACGGGAGACCCCCTCATTGTCCCCATGGGGTGGCTCTGCAGGGATCCATCCCACCCTCCGTGCCACTCACATCCCCTCTGATACTTCAGTGTCCCCACTGAAGGACTTTTCCTCACACATGTGCAGAGCTGGCCAGTGCTCAGCCAGGAAAACAGAGCCCACGGACGTGCCGGGGAAAACTAATCAAGCCAAGCTTGCCAATTAGTGCGAGCGAGCGGCTCGGGACTTGCTAATTAGTTTAAATTTCACAGGACTGGTTTCCAAATGAGTCCCCAGGCACCACACTGGGCTTGGTGACCCAAGGCCAGCCGCCAGGCCAGAATGTGACCTTGCCTACTCCTCCGTCCCAGACGTGCCACAGGGCACTGGTTATGCCTGGCAGGAGCCACTGCCACCCACAGCCTGAGCAAAACTCATTACTCCCAGCAGGGGACTCATTACACCCAACCAGGGACTCCTTCGGGGACAGCTCTGGGATCAGCAGCCAAAATCCATCCCAAATGAAGGTCAGCCCAGTGCTGACCCCAAAACATCGACCCCAAAGTCACCCCGTGGGGTCTCCTGTTCATACCCAGCAGTGCCAGAGCTGCCCACACAGCAGTGTGGTGATAATGTCATTTATTGTCATTTGTTGTTCCACCGCCCTAAAGGGAAAATCCTCATCCTCCCTATTCTCACGGGGTCCCAAAGCCGTGTTCCCAAAAGCAAAAGGCACCGGGGACATGTGCAGGCAGACTGAGCTGGCTCCTCTTGCTCCTGTGAAGCGGAAAATTCAGCGCAGCGTCCCAAGGAAGCAGGTGGGGCACCAGAAGGAGTTGCAGGGAGGTGGTGCCAGCCCGGGGCTTGGCTCTTGGCTCCCTGATTTTACAGAATCACAGGATGATCGCTGAAGCTGGAAAAGCCCTCTGAGATCATCGAGTCCAACCCAGCACCGCCAAACCCGCCGCTAACCAATGTCCCCAAGTGCCACAGCCACATGGATTTTCGATCCCTCCAGGGCTGGTGACTCCACAGGCATCACCACAGGGTTTGTTGACAACCATTTCCATGAAGAAATTTTTCCCAATATCCAACCTAAAAGCCCCTCTGGTGCAACTTGAAGCCTTTTCCTCTTGATTTCGGGGGAGGAGAGCTCAGATGGCGCCAGAGATAAAACATAAAATAACCAGAGGGGTTTGCTGTGGCCCCATCAGCATCAGCTCTTGGAGGATCCAAGCCCCTGGGGAAGGAAAGGTCCGTCCCTGCGGGCCCAGACCGATATTTTAACACCAGATGAAGGTGGTTTGCTCCCAGATTGAGAAGTCTAACCTGTTTTCCAGCCTCGGGGAAACAGCCCTGCGGAACCACAGCCTGGCTTTAACACGCTCAGAGAAGGTCACAGCTCTGAAATCACCTCCCTCGTTCATCCATACCTTTCCCAGCCCCTTCCCTCATCCACACATCCTTCTCCCAGCCCTTTACCTGCACCCAGCCCCATTTCCTCCTCCCTAAACCCCGTTCAGAGAAGAGCTGATGCCAGCAGGAAGTCTGAGCCCAGCCTGACCAGCAGCCGTGGCCGGGAGCAGGATTATTTGCCGGGCAAAAAGCCATCGCTGCCACCACCTCTACAATGCCACCCGCTGCCAGGCAGATTAGGTGACTTAATCCTTAAGAAAACAAACTGATCCCTGGGATTTTTTTTTTATTATTATCATATTTTAAGCAGAATTCAAGGGCTGCAGACAGCTCATCTCATCTCATCCACGCCCCCAAGCACTGCAAAGCCCCCGTGGGCAGAATACCCCGCAGTTCTCTGTGCTAGGAAACCTCTGCAGCTGGGGAACTGGAGCTTTTCCTGCCTAAAAAAAGATCCTGAATTTCTTCTCTTCCCCCTCAAAAAAACCTCCAAGCGTTGCTGGTTCAGGCAGGGAAAGAGCTGCGCAGCTGGACAGACGGACACATGTGGACAGAGAGCCGCCGGCCACAGCTGGGCTCAGCTTGTTTGGAAAGTCACGGGTATTTCGGCGGCGGCGTTTTGCAACCATTCGGTGTCACAACAACAACAACAACAACTCGGTTCTACTTCTCCAACAGGCCCCGAGGCCGCCCCGGCTCTTTCCTGCTCACGTCAGCTGCAACAGCCTCACCCGGGCCAGGGCTGTTTCCAAACCCAGCCACGGAAAATGACTTGAAGCGGCAACGAAAGTGAATATTTCATATTTTTCCCCCCACCCAGAGGGGCTGGGAGCTGCCCTCGGGGTTGCACTGGATGCTCAGATCGCTGCAAAATCCATCCGGGATGCTACGAGCCCCAGCACGCCGGCCGGGAGCAGTGGTTGAAAAATCATCTTCTCCCTGGCAGGAAAGGCCGGGCCATGGCAGGAAGCATTTTCTTCCCCGCAGTTTGAATCTTTTCGGATGGCTGCTCTCAGGGCCGGCAGCCCCAGGGGCAGCTCAGCCGCTGGCACGGCCGAAGCTTTCCAGGCTTTGGCAGCTGCAGAGCCGCAGCTATTGAATTATGTTTGCGATTTTTGTTTCTTGTTTTGTTGTTTGGGTTTTTTTTTTAACGGAAACTTTATAATAATAGCAAAAGAAATCATAAACTCAGGGTGTCGGGAGCGGCGGCCGCCTCCGTGCGCTTCCCTGGGTATCGGGTGATCAGGAAGGGGAGGACGCTGCGCCCTTATCGGCACACGCGTTCCCTGCCCCCTTGGCAGCGCAGCCGGCCAGAGGTTTTGCAGCACAAACATATTTTGCTCAAGCAGCGGCCAGAGTTGAGCTAAGGACAGCTCGATAACCAGAAAGCCCCCAAAAAATCGCCTTTTCGCAGCAGCCTCCCCCATCTGTCTCATCGCAGAGCGAGCGGCCAGCCCAGCTTTGCAGCGATAAACACGGGACCAAGAGCAACCCCCCTTCCCCCAGCCCCGCTCCCGGGCTGTTTACCAGCTCCTTGCAGGCAGATTGACTCTCCCCATTTTTTCGCACTCCAAAACCGCCGGAAAGCGGAGGGAACCGGCTGGAGCCCCCCGGGACCGTCCGGCAGAGCTGCAGCCGCCTCCCCACCGGCACCGCCCGGCGCAGCCACCTCCAACCAGCCGGGACCCCCCGGCTATCGCTGCTCCATCGCCGGCCCGGGATGCGGTGGCATTTACACAGCTGCTCGGCAGGAAAATCCCTCTCCCTGCTCCTCGTTTAAACCCCTTGCATTCAGAATAACCGCGTTCAGCGCGCTGATGAGGGTGGGAAATGGGGAGGGGGTTATTCGCCGGCTTCTGGCGATGTGTGAGCATCCCCCCGAGCTGCTTGGGACCTTTCTCCCCCCAAGACTGAGCTTGGACTGAGTTTATCTGTTGAAATCTGCTCAAAATCTCTGCTTCTTGCCATGTGGGAAGGGAAAAGGAGAATAGCCCCGTGAAGGCTTTGAGGTTGGGGCGTGGGAGGAGGGATCAGAGCTGTGGGGTTTGACGGGGTTACCCCATCACTCCTGCCCTGCAGCATCAGGGTGACAGCCCCGCACTGCTCTCCTGTGGCTGGGGGCGGCTGTGTCCCCTCTGACACCCAGAGCACCGGTGGCTGCCACTCGCTCCTCCCTGGGGCGAAATGCATCACGAACAAGGTTTTACCCGGGGGAATGCGGGATGTCACCATGCGGGATGTCACCGTGCAGAGTCACCCGTGCCACATCCCCCCGGACATAGCGGGGACCGCACCCACCCGGGGCTGGTCGGGAACTTCTGCGCGATTTGGAGTGACGGCAAACCCAGCCGGATGGGGAGCGGCGCTGGGAGCAAAGTCCCATCACGCCACATCGCCGCACAGGGCACGGCGTTCACCTGCAGATGCCAGCCGGCCTCACGCGTGGCGTGGGAGCCGTGCCCCGTCCTGTTTGTGTGCCAACACATCACGTGCCGCCGCTGGATCACGGGAGGGGGATTTATTTCCTTTTTTTTTTTAATTTAAGTGTGTGTTTGTTGTTTTTTTTGAACAAAGCCAAAATATTGCGTCCCGCGGGGACGGCTGCGGGTCACTGAGCATGGAACGCCACCGGAGAGGGGACACCGGCTCCGGGGAGGGTCGGGTGCCGGCGGCTCCATCCCTGGCGCGGCCCCGGTGTTTATACATAGACATGTTTGTGCGCGGCACAGGCCCCTTCCCGCTCCCAAACAACCGGAGAAAAGTCAAAAATCATCAAAATTTCCATTGCCCGAGGAAGGGAGGCAGCGAGGAGCGACTGTGCAAGGGGCCGGGCAGTGCCAGCAGAGAGAGACCCAAATGAGGGGTCAGACCCAAAAAAACAAGAGGTTGGGCTGGATAAAGTGAAAAAACTGTGATTTGCTGCCGGCAGCCTGCGGCAAAGACAGCGCCGATCGGACCCGCCAGCACCGGGCTTTGTGGGGTGTCTGGTGATGCCACAATTCCACCATCCCGCTGGCACGATGCTCACAGGGGACGGGACAGTGCGGCACGTACAGCACGGCTGCTCCAGACCCCTGGTTTCTGGCATTTAAAAACCACGTTTGGAATACAAAAACCTGTGGTTTCTCCGCAGTTTTCCCCCGCACCCGGAGGGCCTCGCTGCCCGCACCAGGCCGGGGAAAAGCTGCGATTCCTGTCGAGCCGGCGGGGAAAGCCCCGGCGCAGGGATGCGGGGACTTTGCCTGCGGTTTCCGTGGGCGGCAGCAGCTCCGGCAAACAGGCGGCTGAGTCAGCGGGCGGAGGGCGGCCGCGATGCCGCCCTGGCATGTCGGGGTGCACGGCTGCTTCCCGGAGCCCTGGCACAGCTCTGCTGCCTGAAGGGGACCCAAAAATCCCGGACCCACAGATGATGCCAAGGCCAAGCCGTGCCGTCCTCAGCTGCGGTTTTTGCGCAGCGCCGGAGGTTGGAGCGAACCCAATGCAAGGCCTGGTGCTGCTGCGGGCTGTGCGTGTCCCCGCGGTGCTGGGGGACCCCGAAACCCGGGGCTGAGCTGGTCCCCGTGCCCCTGAGCCCCCATCAGCACCGACTGAGTCCAGCAGGGCAGACCAGGGGGAGTCCAGCTCTCCAGCGGTGCAAAGATGCTGAATTTGGGCAATGCGTGACGCCCGACCCCAGCGCAGGGACAGAGCGGGGCATCCCCCTTGGGCCAAAATCCAGATTGATCATCACTGACCGTCCCCTGCGCGAACTGAGCAGCCTCCGGTGGGTGCCCCTCGGCAGGTTCGGGGGTGAGCTGCACCCCGCGGGGCTCAGCCCAGCTGCGATGGGGGAAGGCGGTGCTTGTTTTGGGAGCTGGACGGGCGCCCGGGCCGGAGGCAGCAGCGGCGCAGCTAATCCCGGCCCTCGCAGGGCTGCGCCAGCTCCGGCACATTCTGTCCCTGCCAGCGCCGGGGCGGCCACGGGCTTCGCGTGTCACCGTCCCCGCTGGCCCCACTGCTGACCCCCCAGGCCACAGGACAGCAGCCTGTGGTCACCGTGATGGGACCAGAGCATCCTCCAGGGACAGAGAGGACTGAGGGGGACGGGGAGACCCCCAAAATGCTGCAGGAAGGGGCAGCAGGACTGGAGAGTCCCAGCACTCTGCGGATCCATGAGCTACAAAAGGGGGGATCCCAGCACTCTGCGGATCCATGAGCTACAAAAGGGGGGATCCCAGCACTCTGCAGATCCATGAGCTACAAAGGGGGGGATCCCAGCACTCTGCAGATCCATGAGTTTCGTGGGGAAGGGGTTCCCAGCACCCCTGGGGCAGGGGGTCCTACAATTTTGGGACTGAAAGGCGAAAGCGACAGGAGAGAGCGGGGTGGGGGTGGTTTTCGGTGCCCCTCGCAAGGAGCAGGTCCTGACGGATGGTCTGGGCAGCATTTTCCAGCGCACGGGGCCAAGGGCTATAAATAATCCCGGCACTGTAATTGCATCACGCGCCTCCCGCCCGGGGTCGGGGCTCGGGGCTGCGGCGGCATCGGGGCCGTTCGGGCTCAGCAGACCCCCAGGGAGCCCCAAAGCCCCGTGCCAATAAACCTGGAACAGCCCGGGCTGTTCAAGCAGGACTTTGGAGCCGGGGCAGATAAACAACAGAAGGTTGGAGGGAGCAGAGGCAGCGCTGCCAGCAGTTGTGAAAGCGCTGCCTGCAAGGGTCTGCGCCCTGCCCCGGGCTCCAAACGCCCAGACGGGGTATTTTTAGCCCCTCCACGATTCAGGAGTGCAGCCCTTTCCTGGCAGGAGCCCCAGGCTGGCCGTGCCCCCCACCTCGCCGCGCTGCTGCCCGACTGTACGAGAAAAACCTGGAAGCTTTCAGGAGAATCTCTGCCGGAGGGATCGCTGCCACACGGGCACCGGGAGCGCTGCCCAGCGGCGTTGGGTTCCCCGGGCCGGCATGGCCTGTCCCTGTCACCGTGTGACGCGGGTTCCCAGAAAGACGGGCACGGGGTGCTGGGCGCTCGCCTCCCCCTGCGGCCCGCGGAATAAACACCCCCTTGTGCATTCGGGGCAGATGATCCGGGGCTGACCAGCAGCCCCCGGCCATCCCTGTTTGCCGGCACAGAATGGCTCCCTTGTGCCATTCTGCCTTGTGGTCACAGGGCTGCCCCTCAGAGGCATCAGCGCTGTGCTTCGTGTCCCCTTTGATGTCACCAAAAAAAGCTCCGAGAGGAGAGGCCAAGCAGCACCAGCGGCAGATCCAGACACGATCCCCCCCCCAAACGGGGATGCAAACAAATTCCCTGCGAGGCCGGTTAATCCTCCCCCAGGACAAATTAATCAGAGCGCCGGGGATGCCAAATAAAAAACAGATTCGAGTAAAGGTTGCAGGAGCACCAGGTTCTCGCAGGCAAACACAGGGACAAGTTCTCTCCCATGGCCCAGGGCAGGAGCACGTGCTCTGGATGCAGCTGTGGTGCTGAGCATTCGCAAACACAAAAAAAATAAATAAAGGGGGGATTAAAAAAAAAAAATCACAATTCAGTGGTGGTATTTTAAAGCAGCACAGTCCATGGAAGATGAAACTAAAGCTCTGATTGAAGCCCTGCCTTGCACACAGCAAGATTTGCTGTGCCCAGTGGAGATGTGGAGTACAAAAAATGCTGTGAAAAATCAAATTCCAGCCTGAAGAAGCAGGTGAAGGAGCTTCCCTGCTCTCACCACCCAGCAACAGATCCCAGCCAGCACAGCGTGGGGCTGACCCCAACCCTGCTTGGGACTGGCTGAGCCAGGGCAGGAGAGTCCCAACTCCCAGCTGGACCTGCTGGGTCCCTGCCAGGCTTTGGGGATGGAGGAGAATGTGTCCGTCCTTCCACAGCCTGGACACAAAGAGGAAACAAGTGTGGAAAAGTACAACAGGTTTGCTCACAGCCCTGCAGCCCAGGTAAGGGGAAAAGTGCCAAAACTGCATGGATGTGGAGGAGCTAGAGGAACAGCAGTGCTGGCCGAGTGACCCAGTTAATCCCAGTGCAGGACTGGGAGCAGGGCAATGAGAGGGCAGGGAATGCTCCCACATCCCAAAAGCCACGATATGGCTCCAGACAACGGGAAGCAGCAAGAGGAACACAAAACCTTCCAGGCATCAGTTTGGCTTAAAAGAATTTATTTCAGACAAAAAAACTCCCCACCAAAAAGTCGTACAAAAAGAGTAGAGACAAAGAGTGGTCATTACAAAAGTGTTCACAGATAGAAAAGACTCATCTGAGCAACCCCAGCGTGGAGCCCAAGGCACGCTGGCTTCGGATGTGCACGGCCGAGGATTGGCTCAGTGAGGGAATGCAAAGGTCCTCGGCCCCCAAATTCTGCTCAGGTTCCCCTGAGCCAGCAGGGTCAGCCCGTGGCACCCACACACCTGAGGGGTCCTCAGCACAACACCCAGCTCGCCCTTCCCAGGCTGCTGTGGGTGCTCACCCCACCAGAGCCCCCAACCCCTCTGCGGGCACAGGATCCTGAGCAGGACTCCCAGCCCTGGAGGATTCACCCCAAATCCACATCTCCCAGAAGCCCTGTGGGACTGCGGCTTTCGTCTCTCTTCCTTGGCCACCAGCCACAGCTCCAAGCCCCCGTGGTGGTAGCAGTTTGGGGCTGGTTCCAGCCCCATCACGGGGGAGGCACTGGCACACTGTGCAGGTTTGGCACTGACACTCAGGAATCGCCTTAGTTGTTCTTGATAAATGGCACCAAAACGCCACCACACACCACAAATTCATCCCCCAGGACCTCGTGAACAGCCCTTGGAGGCCTCTAGAGTTTGGTTAAGCGGGCTCAAACCATTCCCCCCGCAGGCACCCGAGGGTTTGTGGCAAAGATTATCAGCAGTGGCTGAGGCCTCTGCTTCATCCAGCCAGAAAAGGAGCTTTCACTGCCTCGGGGAGCCGCAGTCCTGGTGAGCCACAGGCCAAGGGCTGTGCCTGCATCACCCCAGGGCCCAACCCTGAGCAACAGCAAAACATTCTCCAGCAATCCTGAGAAACGCCTTCCAGCTCCTGTTTTCCACACCAGGAGCCGACAGAAGTGTTTGGGAGCACAGCACCGCAGGCAAGGGGAGAGCAATCTCAGCTCGTAATCCCTGTTTTACCCCCAAAACACCGGGGGCAGCTCGGACCCCTCTGTGTCCTGCCCAGCTGTGCATGGGGCTGTCTGCCCTGCCACCCCTCGTGTCCCCCTGCCCTGCCCTGGCACCGTGCCCGCTCTGGGCCCGTGGACAGTCACAACAGGAGCGGCCGAGGGCGGTGAGCGGGGTGTCACATCCCCATTTCCAGCCCCGAGTGCTGTGAGGGTGCAAGCTTCCATCCCTTCCATCCCTGTGCTCCTCTCAGCAGGTCATGCAGCGTGGCCGGATACCATCCGATGTGGGGTTCGGATCCACCTGCAAAGCCAAGCTCAGAGTCACAAACCCCAGCAGTGGGCACATTCCAGCCACGTCCAGCAAGTCCCAGTCACGTCCCAGTGACCTCCAGCAAGTCCCAGTCACGTCCAGCACGTTCCAGCCACCTCCAGCACAGTCCCAGCCATGTCCCAGTGACCTCCAGCACATCCCAGCCACCTCCAGAAGTCCCAGAAACCTCCAGCACTGTCCCGCCATGTCCCAGCCACGTCCTAGCCACATCCAGACAGTCCCACCCATGTCCCAGCCACCTCCAGCACAGTCCTAGCCATGCCAGCCACCTCCAGCAGCCTCCCAGCCCGGTTCAGGTACCTCTGAATACAGCGGAGGTGGTCGGAAGCGGAATTCCTGGATGTAGGCAAAGAAGGGACCCTCCAGGATGTCCCCGAGCTCGCTGCGGCACGGTGGAGCCAGGCTCTGCTCAGCCTCGGGGCTGGACACGACTGCTGAGTACTCAGGGGGAGCTGAGGAGCAAGGAGAGCCATCAGGGGATAGGGAACACTCTCCATAAATGGGGAATGCACAGGTAAAAGGATTTCAAACCCACTCTTTCCCAAACCCACTTTTCTGAGGTTTGGAACTCAGGAGATTCAGCAGCACAACCAAAATATTAAGTTGAAAAAAGGCAAAACTGGTTCAGCAGAGAACTTTGAGCCTCACTGTCCTGACCAGAGGGGTTATTCCAGGGAAAAGGGGACGCTCACCCTCTGGCTGCTCCGGGATGGGGCTCAGCCAGTCCAGGTTGACGCTGTACTGGCTGCTGACACTGGAGGTGCGGCTCCCAAAGGGATGCAGAGGGATGGTCCCGATGACAAGAGGCAGCTCAAGGAGCAGCTTGGACGTCCCGGGAATATCCACACAAACCTGCAGAGACAGGATGCAGCAGGGAAGCTCAGCTGGTGCTGTTTTCCCAGTCTGGAGGGGCAGATACCACCCCTGAGCTGGCCAGGAGGGAATTTTATCCCCGGGAGCTCTCTCACCTTCAGGGAGTATTCCACCTGGATGATGCGGCACTGGAGGATGGATGGCCCCACAGGTGGGATCTTCAGTGCCCTCCCATGCCACACCTCCCTCTTCCCGGCCGGAATGGCGTCCCCAGTGATGCTGGTCACCACTGACTTCTTCTGCTTCTTGGTGCCCCTGGCCACGAAGGTCTGGGTCTGGATTATGGCTGCCTTGGGCACCACGGCGCGGCTCGTGCAGTTGTCGATCTCAGCGAAGATAGGGATGACCTCACCTGCCCAAGCAGACACACACGAGTTGGAGGAGGGGAGGCAGAGCCCAGCGCTGCCTCAAGGGATTCCTGCCCAGGACCACTGAGGGTTGGCCACAGTGGGGTCATCCAGGAGGAGCGTCCCAAGGGCGCTGCCCACATTAAACACACACACCAAAGCTCTCTGATTTCACAGCAGCTCACAGTGACCCCAAAATCCCCTCCTCTGGGCTGTGCCCCAGGGCTCACCAAGGTTCACGGGCACCAGCACCCAGGCTCACCTGGGGTGTAGCCTTTTCGGTCGATCTTGGCAGTCACAGACACCTGGCCGCGGTTGCAGTACCACGCACGAGCAAGTTTCTCCTTAGCGCCTGCCTGGGGAGCCTGGAGAAAGGGAAATATTTCAGCTGTTTAGTAACTGGGGATGAAACTCAGAGCAATCAT
The DNA here is from genome assembly GCA_009741485.1 of Malurus cyaneus samueli. Classification (NCBI taxonomy): domain Eukaryota; kingdom Metazoa; phylum Chordata; class Aves; order Passeriformes; family Maluridae; genus Malurus; species Malurus cyaneus. Next base: position 1,539,095 of record CM019235.1, on the reverse strand, counting down.
CTCCCTGGCACCAAGAACCTGCCGGGGAGCATCAGCAACTTCTCAGGTATCTGATGCAAGAAGTTGTTGCAATGCATTAAAGTTTCCAAAAACAACGAGGCACAGCTGACCTCTGCCCAGCCTGGGGAATGCCGGAGGGCACGAGGTGATGGGGGAAAATATTCCCTCTGGAAACCAGGCCTGCTCTGTAACGCTGAAGGGGAGGCAGACACCTTCCCCAGGGGCTAAGTTTTGGATGCCAGAGCCCCGGGGTGGAGCAGGGGGAGCTCACCAGCAGTGCAGGGGTGTTTATGTCGATGGGTTCGATCACAGTGAACTCCTTCTTTGCTTTCTTCACTGTGGACCATGGTCTGTGCAGCTTGGCCTTCACCCAGTAGCGAACACTGCCGTGCTTCCCCTCGAAGGAAGTGGCCAAGGTCCTGGGCATGAGCAACAAACCATTTTTAGAAGGGTTTTGCTCAAAAGAAACCACCTCATTTTAAGATGCCCTCCCCGCCCCCCAAAAAAGCCAACTTACTCGGGGAGCTGGAAGGTGAAGGGGAACTCGTGCCTTCCTGCCTGCAGGACAGTGGCTTCACCGTTGTCTGTGGGCAAAACAGATTGAGGAGGATCAGCTCCCTCCCGCAGAACTTCCTGCCGGGCCGAGCCGCAGGGATGTGCAGCACAGGGCACGGCAGAGTCCTGCCAGGGCTGAGCTGCAGCAGCTGTGACACCAGAGCTGGGCACTGTCTGCATTCCGAGTGTCTCCAGACATGCACGACCCGGGGGCAGCTCCCTGGAGAGCCGGGCAGCTCTGCCAGGTGGGCTCTGCTTCATCCTCTGCTCCACGGCTTTGGACTGAGAGCCCAAGATGCCCACTGGACAGAGAGTGGCCAGCCAAGCCCCCACAGCCCTCGAGAGCTGGAACCTCTGGGGATCATTGAGGCCAAACCCCCTGCCCAAAACAAGCTCCTGAACCTCCAGTCTTCCAACACTGCTTCCCTGCCAGGAAAAGCTCACAGGAAAGGGGGAGTCTTGTGGGGAGCAGCCCCTAACCGGGGTGCCCTGCACAGCAGCAAAGTCCAGCTGTGCACCCCGAGATTTCGGGGTGCACCCAGAGTCTGAGGTGTCTGCAGAGACCTGCACACCCGACCCCAGAGCACCCCGACCCTAAGGCACCCAGATTTCAGCTGACTGATTTCATGCACCCAGAAGCCAGGCTGTCGCTGGCACCCAGATTTCTGCAGTTTTGGGGTGCCATGCACCCAGCACCGACAATTGCCCCAGGCACCCAGATTTCAGCCGGTTTGGGGTGTCCAGACCGCCCCACTCCCCCTGTTTCAGCCCCTGCAGTGTCCGGTGCCCCCCACGCCCCCTCTCTCGCCGCCGGCCGTGGGGCGCGCACCCCTGGGCGGGGGATGCCGTACCTGGGGGTGCCATCAGCGTGTCGCGGTGGTTCAAAAACTCCACCTGGTCGCTGTAGCTCTGCGTGTAGGCGGTGCTGGAGCCGGCGCTGCGGGACTCGGTCCAGTGGACGCGGGCAGCGCCCATCGCCCGCAGCCGCAGCGCCCCGAGCCGCGCCGCCGCCGCCAGCCCAGGACCACGCGGCCCGACACCGCCTGCCCGGGGCTGAAAGCGGCCGGCCATCCGCTCGCCGCCTCCAGCACGATCGAGAGCGTTTGAGCGATCGAAAATCATGGCGCAGCCCAACCCCAACCGGCGCGATGCGGCTCAGCCGCCCGGCGGGCTCAGCCGGCTTTAAGCGCCCGCGCGGCCGGGGCGGCCCCGGCGGGCGGGACGGGCGGGACGGGGCGGCCCCGCCGGGCTCTGCAAAACAAGGCAGGGAGCATGTGCGGATCGGCCCCTCCGCACGGACCGGGGGTGAGGAGCGCTCCCCGGGGAGGGGTTGGACCGTGGGGTGCGTGTCCAGTCCCAGCGGGGCTCCCCAGCTCATGCCGGTGCTGCGCCGGGGCATCACCGCGGGCTCGGGTGCCGGAGCACATGGGGTGACCCCCTGTCTGCTGCCGGTCGCTCACTGCTCCCCAAGACTCACTGCAGCTCCCCAAACCCCTCTCTAGTGTCCATCCTTCCTCTCCAAATCCCTCACTCTATCCTTGCCCCCAAAATCTTCCCCACATCCCATCTCCTTGCCCCAAAATCCCCATCCTTAACTCCCAAACCATCCTCTAACTTCCATCCTTACCCTCCAAATTTCCCTTCCAGCTCCATCCTTATCCCCCAAAACTCAGCTATCTTTGCCCCTCAAAATCCCACTCCCGCTCCTATCCCTGCACCCCAAAATTCCCATCCTTGCCCCTCCCAAATCCCCATCCTCTCAAACTCCCCTTGCAGCTCCAATGCTGACAGAATGCCCCTCTCCCGGGGTCACAGCCACTGGGGGATTCCTCTCTGGAAGCCGCAGCCCCTCCCGTTCCAGTGCCCGCAGGGGACAGCCGAGGGCCGCGCCACACATTGACCCAAATCCTTCCGTTCCCAAGGTTCATTCCCAGGGCTCAGAACAGGCCACAACTGGATCTGGGCTCCTGACACACACTGGTGATGTCTGGGACATCACTTCACTTAGTTCTAAGAAATCGAGAACTGGCTCGGGTTCAGCTTGTGCAATGACAGGGTGAGCAATCCTCCCTCTTCGCTGCGCTCATTAACCAGGCGAGCGCCAGTTTTCCACCAGTTCCTACTGGGACTGGGATCCGAAACCCAGTGATAAATTCCACCTGCACGGGCAGGAACGGTGGAGGGACTCACTCCATCGGCAGCACCCGCAGGGGTGAAAGTATGGAAACTGGGAATTAGAGATTTCCAGGGTGGTCATCACCATCAGCAGCGGCCCGAGATGATGTGAAAAGGAGGAGAAAGCAATCTGTGCCCCCCCCAAAAGGGTTAACACAGCTTTAGAAACTTCCCTTTCCATGATGACTGTCACGTTTGCAGAGCATCAGAGCCCTGCAGCCCCGGCACGGGCCAGGGATCAGACAAAACAAGCATTAAAAACGTTACTCAGCATTTGGCCGCCGAAGTTTTGAGGATTTTTGTGTTGCTCCCAGCCACGCCGGGCAGGAACTGCTGCGCTGAACTCAGCTGATCGCAGACATTTAAAATGAGCCGGGCTGAAGCCTGGCACTGCTTTAGCAGTTTCCAAGGCCGGGCTGGAATCGTCTCTCCCTCGCCAGGGGAAGGGGGTTGTGGTTTGTTTCATTTGCTGCCACGGGCGAACGTGAATCACAGCAAACGCTGCACAGGGAGAGGGAAAGGAGGAAGGGAGGAACATCACAGCCGGAGTTAACCGGTGACACGGCTCTGGTGTCCCCACAGTGACTTCAGAGGTGGGGAGGCTCTTGATGGGGCTGGAGCCTTGGCTGGGCCCCTCTCTTTGCCTGGCATCCTCCTCCTCCTCCTTCTGTCGGCACACACCCCTCGGCCGTGACTCAGCCCTCGCCCACGGGATGCGGATCCCTGCAAAGCAAACCTCCCTCCCGTGGCAGCGCACGCGATGCCCTCGCCTGTCCCTCGCTGCCTCCACGTGGGGACCGCAGCACCCCCAGACCCCTCCGGGACCCCAGCGCACGGAGAGGGTCTCTCCTCTCTCCTCTCTCCCGGGATCTCCGGGTGGGAGCGCAGCCGAGGGTTTGGTTTTCCGTCCAGGAATGGTCCTGGTGCCCGAGGAAAAGCCAGGGCAGGCCGGGCACGGCGCGCAGGGCACGATCTCCAACTCTGCAGCCCCATCTAGAGTCTGGCCAGGCTGGAGCCGATCCCCGCTGGAGCTGACACCCTGCCCGGCTCATGGGGGGCTGGAACGCTGCTGGGACCTGGTGGGTGCTCCCCACCGGCCCCAGAGTCACACGAGAGGCCCTGGCACGCCACGGAGAAGGGAAGGCAGCAGGTAAAGAAGGAAAGCATCAGCTCAATATGGGGGTGAGATAGGACAACACAGAGCCTTGCACGAGCACACGCTCCCCGATTGAGGAACAGCTCCATCTCTGCTGGATTTGGGGCTGGATTTGTGCATGGACAAGGATTAAAGCGCTGATTGAGGGCCACCCTGCAATGGAAGCACAGCCCTAATACCATAACCCTCTTGGATATCTCCATGAACATAAAATGGCTTCTGGATGTCTGCCTCTCACCGGGACAGGAACTACACCTTTGGGAAGTGCTGCAGGATCCTGGGACAGAAAACATCACAACATGCACAACAATGATTTATGTTTCCTAGGGCACCTTCCCATCAGCTCATGCAGGAGAGTCCAGGGCTCTCCTTGTGCTGCCTTTGCCCCTTCACCCCCATCTTTTCCTCCCTTCCTTCTCCCTCTCTCAGATGGTTACACAACACACGTTTAAAGGCCCTGCCTGAACATCCTTCTCGCACACTTTTTTCTTGTCTCTCAGCGCAGCACCCCAGTGCCAGCACTCACCACCCTGCCAGGAAACTGCAGATAAACTCAGCTGAGGGGAGAGCAGAAGGGAGGGCGCTTATCTGTGCCCGGCTTCCCTCCTCTGCACTGCCTTGTTACCATGACAAAACCTGCATTTTTTAAACACCACGCAGACACAGCTGATCTCATGGAGAAGCAACAAGAAAGGAGCAGTCACAGGGACTGTCGGATGGCGGCACGTTTCTCACCAGCTGACACCAGGAAGGTTCTCACGCTGCTGTTGGGGGACAGAGCAGGGGATAGAAGGATCCAAAAGAAGTTATTTTGGCTGCAGGACGGCCCCTCTTTGCTGTTAAAAACGCCCTGGTGATCACACGTGTGCCTCTCACAAGGCAGAAAAGGAGTCTGTGCATGGATAAGACAATAAAAAATCCCAGCCCCCAAATTGTGGCGAGGCTTTCTGCCCCTCAGGTAGCCCAGTGCAAGGAACCAGCAGCTCTGAGCCCCAGGTGTGCAGGGTGCCAGGGAGGCAGAGCAGCTCGGGCAATTCCTGCAGCTCTGGGCCAGGTGGCTACAAGGACTGCATCACCAGGAGCTCAGGACCTTTGCTGCTGAGTGCAGGGCGATGGTTTAATTGGGATTTGGACACTTTGCAGAGGTGCAGCTGCCAAGGAGCCATCCTTAAGCACAGCATGGAAGAGGCGCTGCCAAAAGGCGGAAACTCCAGAGCAGTGCAGGTGTTTGGAGCAGATGGCAGAATGTCCAGAAATAGGGAAAATGACTCGCCCTGTGCAGTCCAGAGACAGGAACACCTCCAGGAAGGCAACTCAGGGTCCTCTTTCCAGCCCTCCAATTTATTCCTGCATTTGCCAGATTGGGCTGGCAGCACTCTCTGGGTTGCACTTGGCCACTGACACAATTAAATGCCCTCAGCATAAGTTCTGCAGCCATCTTCAGGGCTGGGCAAGCAGGCCATGAGGCCAACAGAAACAGGGAAAAGGGGAGGAAAAGCAACAGAAACAGGGAAAGGGGGAGGAAAATAAAACATGGAAAAGGGAGAAAAGAAAACAGGAAAGAAAGAGGAAAAGAAAACAGGGAAAGAGAAGAGGAAAAGAAAACAGGAAAAGGGGGAGGAAAACAGGGAAAGGAAGAGGAAAAGAAAACAGGAAAAGGGGGAGGAAAAGAAAACAAGGAAAGAAAGAGGAGAAGAAAACAGGAAAAGGGGGAGGAAAAGAAAACAGGGAAAGGGGGAGGAAAAGCAACAGAGAAGGGAGGAAAATAAAACAGGGAAAAGAAGAGGAAAATAAAACAGGGAAAAGAAGAGGAAAAGGAAAACAGGGAAAGGAGGAGGAAAAGCAACAGAAACAGGGAAAAGGGAAGAAAAAAGCAACAGAAACAGGAAAGGGGAGAAAGCAATCAGGAAAAGGGGAGGAAAAGCAAACAGAGGAAGGCTGTGACACTGTTATTGGAGGGGAGGTAAAAAGGCACACGTGTCCCTAAGGAAAAGCCGAAGCTAATGAGTCGGATATGGGACAGTTAGTATGTCCCATATTCCCTGAGGCTCTTGGATGCATTTCATCGCTACAGAGCACACTTAAAGTGGGATTGTGGCATTGCCAGCGGCCTTGTCCTCCCGCACAGATTCTGTAGAAACGGGCAAGCTGGGCACGCGCGACGTATCCGGCAAGTCGGGGACTGGAACAAACACTGGCTGAAGCACTGAGTTGTCGCTTTCCATGCTTCTGAACAGAGATTACTTCATGGTTTGCTCTTCTCTCTCAGAAACACAAACAAAAGCCACAGATTCTCTGGGGCTCCCTGCCCTGGGACTGCCTAGCAAGGCCTCCTCGGAAAACCCGGGGAGACAAAACCCTTGCCGCGAGTGAGGAAGGGGCAGAGCGCAGCCCTGCAGCGAGGGCAACACGCCACTGGGGGGCAGTAGGCGCTTCTTGGAGGGGGGCACCTGCGGAGCCCACGAGAGGCTTCCAAACGTCAAGGGCCCTGTGCACACAACCCATCCTCACGGGGTCCGCAACCCCATGCCCTAGCACACAGACCCATCCAAGGGTTGGTTCCGAATTCAATTCCCTGATCACATCAGGACCCATCCAGAAGCCAGATGGCTGACACAGACCTAGCCAGGGGTTCCAATGTCAACTCCCTGCACGTCACTAGACACCATCTAATAGGGTCCTAACCCCGCACACCCTGGCACACAGATGCTGACCCAAGGTGACATCCCAATTTCATCTCGCCTGGCACCACAGACCTAGCCAAGGGTCGTTCCAAAACTCAATGCCCTGGCACACAGACCCATTCCAAGGTGATCCCAACCCCACAAACCCTGGCACACAAACCCCACCCAAGTTCCAAAACCCCACACCCTGGCACACAAACCCATCCAAGTTGGCTCCAATTCAGATCCCTGCACACAGAACCCATCCAAGGTGATCCCAGCCCCACGTGCTGGCACACAGACCCATCCAAGGTGCATCCCAGCCCACTCCCTGGGCACACAGAACCCATCCAAGGTATCCCAGCCAACCTCCCTGGCCACACAGCACCCATCCAAGGTGATTCCCAAGCCAACTCCCTGGCACACAGACCTCCAAGGTTTGATCCAGCCCCACTTTGCCATGGCACACAGAAACCCCATCCAAGGTGATCCCAGGCCCCACTGCCTGGCACACAGACGCCATCCAAGGTGATCCCAGGCCCCCATGCCTGGCACACAGACCCTCCACCAGGTGATTGTCCAGCCCCACTCCCTGGCACACAACCCATTCCCAAGGTGATCCCAGCCCCAACTCCCTGGACACAGACGCCACCCGACACCCCGGCCTTACCGGGGATGAAATCTGGCGGCGGCGGGAAGGAAGCGTCTGGTAGCCGTGTAGTCGCGGTAGACGACGTTGAGGCCGATTGCTTGCGGCTCTCCAGCCAGGCGCGGTGGCCAGCCCGCGGGCACACAACCTCCAGCGCCCGCAAGCCGCAGCGCCCCGCGCGCAGCTGCCAAGCCGCGCACCCGCCCGCCGCAGGCAGGCTCCCCACCATGGGCGGGCCACCCTCCCAGCTGCACCTGCCAAGAGTCCGCACGCGTCCCGGGGGCTGCATGGCTGCTGCCCACGCCGAGCCCCCGCCGCCTGCCTGGAGCTTTCCAGGGAAAGGAAGAAGAGCAAAGGCTACACCAAAATGCCTGAATTTATCCCGGCTCCTAGCTGGCCCCACCCTGCAAGGCCTTCCCGGGGGTTGGACTGAGCCCCTGTTTTGCAGCGATGCTTCGGCGGTGACCTCATGTGCGTGAGGCTGGTGACGTGCCCGGGACGGGGCCGTGGTGACGAGGGACGTGTTTTTAAATGGAGAAAAAAACGTGACTTCATCTTATCTGTGAGTCACAGACGCCGGCGACGTGACACCGGGACGTGCTGGTGGCTCTGTTGGCAGGGAGGGGTGTCACACACCACTGACAGCCCTAGCAGATTCTGCAGAGCTGGGGAATCAAAGGAAGCCAGTTTGGCCTTCCCAGTTCAGGCATTCCTGGGGCATTGCTGGAACGGGTGGGAGAGGAGTTTAGAAAGCAGAGACCCTCACTCTGAAAGTTTTGCTTTCTGTGTCTGAAGTCACACCAAAACCTGCATGAAAAAGAAAGTGAATAATCACAGCGACTCCCAGCCAGCTGGTGCCTCCAAGGGTGATTCCACCACTTATCCCCGTGGCTGTTCTTGCAGCAGCACAGGTGGCAATGCCACCTCAGGGTCACATCAAAGTAGTGGGGCGGGCCTGGCGCAGATGCCAGTCTCGGTTACTCCATGAAATGAGGCAACAGAGGTGTTTGAATCGAGGTGTTTATGTTCTGGCATGAGGTGCCTTGGAAAATGAGAGCGCACGGCTCCTTTGAAGCGCACGTGGAGCAGAGACTGTCCCGCTCCTGGGAAACAGAGAGCCAAATCCACAAGGGAAAGCACGAGGCTCGTGGGCCCAGGCACTGCTCACACACAGACTGAAGCAGTTGGGAAACTTTCACGAGCTCTGACAGGGCTGGCTCCCGAGGAATCGAACCCATCTGCAGGAAAAAAGGCTGAGAAGAGCTCGTGGAGTGGCAGCTGTGCCACCCTGCTCACTCAATCCCCAAGGGAGAGGGCTGACCAGCCCCCACGGGTCCCTCTGGAACACACCTAGATCCCAAACAGAGTTAGTGCAAGCTCAGCAGTCAGGAAACCCACGTGAGCGAGCAACTCCACAAAAACACGGAGCTCACCTCCAGGAAAACAGCCCACTCATCACAACCTGGGCAGAGCTGCCTTGCTGTCCTACTGTTTGCTGACCTTTGGTTGCAGGCCTTGACACCAAAATCCAAACAGATAATGAGGGAATATTCCATCCCCCACACACAGCCCCGGCAGTGCCTCTCGTTCTGTTTGATCTCCTGCCCTTCCTCCGTGCTTCCCCCTACCCCACCTGCTGTGTTCCACCCCACTGCCTGCCCAGAGGCGCTCCGTGGGTCCCGCAATCCTGAGGGATGTGTCACCCACGCCTTTGGGCTAATCTCCTAGTGTTTATTCTTGCTGTCACAACACCTCCTTGTGTCCTCATTCAATCTGAGAAATAGATGCTCCCGGTGACAGCACAGAGACGGCCAAGAGCAGAGCACAAGGACGGCTCCAGGATCCCACGCCGTGTGGGCAGCTCACGGTGCGTCAGCGGTCGCTGGAGAAGGGAGGATATCACCTCCTTCTGGGGACAGGGCCCTTCCAGGGACATACCTCACTTGGGAGTTTGCCTTTTGGGTTTCACTGGGGTTTGGGCATGGACTCGCCTCTCTGCTCAGCTCTGCAGAGGTTCTGTGCCCTCCTGGGCAGCCCCTGGTTCATCTGAGGAGAGAAAACAGCTTTCAGCTCGCTGGGGTGGGGCTGAGAAAGGGGCAGTGGCACCGCTGGGCTGGCAGCCCCACCATCTGAACCCTGAAGGGTCACCCTGTGACCTCTGCCTCTGGTGGACACTCAGCCTTCTCTGCTGGTGGTGCAGAGATGTTTTACCATGGCTGGACACCTCTAGCCATGACAATTTCCCTCCTCTGACCCTCTGGGGGGGGACCTCAATCACCTTCTAACTCTCTCCAACATTCCCTGGCTTAGGCATTTTGTTGCCTGTCCTTCTTCTCCCTTCAAGAAATTTTTCACCTATGACTCTACTCCCACAAAAGATTTACCTGGAGGCTGGAGCAGACAGGATTTGGTGCACACTGGCCCATCTCAATCAGCTCAGGAGAACACTCCAAGGGGAGTTAAGGGGAGGCTGGAGCTTTGCTGTGTATAACCCCACTTCCCCCGTGGTTAATCCAAGCCTATTAAGGCTGGACTTGCTGTAGCACGTCTTCAGGGGAGTCGCTGTTTCTGTGTGGCACCAGCATGGCTTGCGTGGTTGTGACAGAACTTTCATTTGCTGACAGATGGAGTCGAAATAAAAATTAAATTTGAGGCAGTAAATTAGGAGGCAGCACCAGGAAAGCTTTGCAGTCAGAGATATCCGGGTGCATTTCCCCTAAAGACAGGAAAAGGCCGACTCTGCCGTCAGAACTTGGCTCAAAACCTTCGCCCAAACAAAAAACAACTCTGGGGGTGAGGAGGCAAATGAAGAAATTCATATGGCACTTACGGGAATATCACTCCATATGGCAGTCATGGAGTGGCTCCAGAAGTTCGGGGCCAAGGAAAAGACCAATTCAGCTGTGATCTGTTCCACATTTAGTCAATCAAGTTGCTTAAGTGCAGATCCATGGCATGAAGGGACTTCTGTGTTAACTGCTGGAGAAACAGGAGGCAACGTCAGAGGAGGATTTTCTTAATGCCTTCCATGACCATCTCTAACCACATCCCTTCCTGAGGTTGCATAAGTGCAGCTTTTGATCAAAATCCGTTCCTTCCTCCCAAAAATAAATGCAAAACAACTTCTAAAAACAAACGTAGCGATGGAGAAAGATCAAGACACTGGTTCTCATCCCAGAAATTTTATTCAATTTTACGTAATGAAATGGCAAAGGGATTGACACCAGATTGCAGCGAGGTGAGTCACAAGACCGTGGTGCATCAGGTGGGAAAACTGCAGCATCTGAGGATACAGCGAGTGTAGATCAGAATCACTGAATATTCCAGGCTGGAAGGGGATCCACAAGGATCTTGAGTCCAGCTCCCAGACTGGAGAGACTGCACAGCAAAAG
>CM019235.1:1436010-1524667 GCA_009741485.1 Malurus cyaneus samueli | reverse complement strand
CATCGTCCGTGCCGGCTCCCAGAAGTGGTGGACACGGAGCACGGCGCTGTGGGGCTGTGCCCTGCTCCTGGGCATCCTGCGGTACGGGGATGGGCACGGGATGGGCACGGGAGGGTCGGGAATGATCCCAGTGCCCCGACAGTGGGATACAGCACAGGGCCCTCTGGCTGCAGGAGGTGTTCTTCCTCATTAAAGCAGTTAATGCAAGAGGAAAAAAACCCTACTGATGGGTGCTGTAGGAGAAATAATTCTGTTCTTTTCAGATCCCTGAGAATCTTGTTCCTGTTAAGAAGAAAACTGAGCCAGCACAAGTGGTATGATTCTTCTCCATGGCTGTACAGCTAATCATGGAATTGCAGAATGGTTTGGGTTGGGAGGGACATTAAAGCCCACCCAGTGCCACGGGCAGGGACACCTCCCACTGTCCCAGGGTGCGCCCAGCCCCAATGCCCAGCCTGGCCTTGGGCACTGCCAGGGATCCAGGGGCAGCCACAGCTGCTCTGGGCACCCTGTGCCAGGGCCTCCCCACCCTCCAAGGGAACAATTCCATCCCAATATCCCATCCATCCCTGCCCTCTGGCACTGGGAGCCATTCCCTGTGTTCTGTCCCTCCATCCCTTGTCCAGAATCCTTCTCCATCCTTCCTATAATTCACCCACATCTGTCAGTTCTCACTTGTACCCATCACAGTCATTATGACATTCTGGTTTATCACTAATTTTACCTTTTCTTCCAACAGCACTTCTTCACCTCAGAGCCAGCAGAAGTTGAGAGCCCAGGTGAAGGCTGAAGTTCTGAGCATCCTCATGGACACAGCAGATCTCTCCAACGCAATCCACTGGCTGCCTCCAGGCTTCCTCTGGGCAGGAAGGTTCCCTCCGTGGTTAGTAGGGCTGCTGGGAACCATCTCCTCCCTGATTGGAATCTACCAGGCATCAAGAGGAGGAAATTCTGAAGCTGCTTAAGCCATAACTGAGCTTCAGGAGCCCAGTTTTCACATAGTGAAAGTGCCTTTAGTGAGGTAGGGTGTATTTTAACTTTCCTGGGTCGATGATTGTCATTCCAAATATCCCATAATTGGGACTGGAATCAAGATGCCTGTTGCAGAGGGGATTGTTTGCAGCTGACAATTTTTATCATTCTTCATCAGGGAAATAATTCAGGTGAATTCCCTGAAAATCAAGAATCTCCTACAACTGGTAAAACTGAAGGGGGAAGAGTTGCTTCCATCCTTCCTTCCTCTGTCCCAAAAGATAAATGCAACCTTCCAGTGTTTTCTGCCACTTAAAAGAGCACAAAGTCAGTGTGAATGGCCATGGCTGTCACAGAGAGCTGGTAAGGGACAAATCCTGCGAGTTCATACTCTGGGCTCGGCGCTTGGTGCTGCATCTGAGCCAGGGCAGTGAGTCCTGTCCTGGGAGCTCTCCAGGTGTTTTGGGAGAATTTTGATATTCAGCCCAGAGCTGATGGCCAGAGCTCAGCCAGGAGCGAGCAGGGATGTTGTTTGTGATAGCTCTGTTTCCTTCGAGGCAGTGGGGGAAGGAAATAGCAACTGGAAGCAGCATGAACCTTCCTAACCTGCCTTACTCCTTTAAGGAAAAATGTTAAAAGTTGAGACTTCCCACAGAGCTGAGGCTCCAGCTGTGCCTTTGTGGAGTGCCACCGGGTGGAGCTCTTCCACCAGGCTCCGGCAGCTGCCAACGGACCTTTTTTTTTAATTAAAAAAAAAATAAAAAAGCCGGAAATTTATAAATCACCTTTCAAAGGAGCAATCAAACCAATAAACCAATGCCGAGATGGGGTTTGCAGTTACAGTTCCGGGCGTTGCCAATAATAAACGGCACAAATGCTTCAAAGGTGGCCTTGGCCTTGAGTGATCATTCCTTCTGATAGCAGGGAAAAGTTCTTTATCGGGTTCTGGAAAGCTCCAAAGCATTAGTGCTGTGCGAGCTGCAGCTCCACATGTGTCACCAGCCTTCCTCCTGCTGAAATAACTCCCAGGCCCTGCCTGACTGCCATGGAAATGCATCCTTTGCAAACAGTTCTGCTTAGTCTGCGTGTCCCTGCCTCCCAGCACGGCACATGCTGCGCTTCCAGCAGGTTTGACCTTGGATTTTTGTTGTTGTTTTTGGCCTGGACACAGGGAACTGTGTCCTGCCTGTGTTCAAAGAGCAGAGCAAGGCCTGGATACTCTTTATCCTTTACCCTGTCCTTGGTGTTTATCTGGACCTTCACCCTGCAGAGTGTCCCTGAGGATGCCTTCCTGGCTGTGCTGGGAATTTGCTGCCAGACTGACCCATTTTGGTGCAACTCTGACTGTAGCTCACCTGGAGGAGACTTGTTTTTTCTCTACTTTTCTCAGTCCTGTGCCTGAACAGGGGGAGCACCCAGGTCCAGCTTAGGGGCAGCTCTGGCTGTTGCCTGGTTCTGTCACCCACTCTGGTGGCTCCTGTAGTTAGTGGTTTTTAACAATAAATCAGGGGTTTTTTTTGTATTCTTAACCCTGTTAAATCATTCCTTCAGGACTCATTGTACCACTTAGCACAGGACAAGGTGTAGCTCTACCAATTTAAAAAACAAAACAAGAAACAAAAACAAAACAAAAAGCCCCGCACAACCTCTGAGGCCATATTAGTAAATCTCTAAACCATGTGTTTAACATAAAGGACACTGTAAAACTGCTCTAAGTGCACTTGCTTCATCAGTTCCTCAACAAGTGACTTAAATTGCAGCTGGTGAAGCTGAAATGTGCAGAGATAAATCAAAATGAGGTGATTCAAAATTTCTGGAATTTATTTTTTTTTCTTGAGGTGGTTTTGATCCCTGCTGATACACATTGTTTAAACACATGCGGTGGCTGCTGCTGCCTCTCCAGGGCAGCACTCACTGGTTTCTAGGTACGTTTTAGGACGTTCAGACAGACCCAATCCCCTAAAACTTGGTGGTTTTTTTCCTCTTTTCAGATGTGGCTATTAACCCAACTCAGCTCTTGTTCCTGAGAGGGTGATAGTGCCTTTGCTCGGCAAGGAAAGCACCCCGGTTTTGGTGGTGCAGATGATGGGCTGGGCTCCAAATTTCTGAGGTGGGCTCCAAGCAGGAAAACATTTGCTGAGCAGGGCTGGTTTGTTGGGCCGGGACCTGCCTTTGTCAGCAGGCCGGGATCCAAAGGCCGCGGGCAGGCGCTGATCCCAGCCCGCCTGCCCCGTTTTTTATGGCTCTTTATGGCGGGGTGGCTCCGTTCGCAAAGCTCCGTCGCGCTCGGGAGCCTCAGATCTGCCGTCCCGGGCTCATGGCGGGGCTCCCCGCGGTCCGGGCCGTGTTGCGGGGCCGTGCTGCGGTGCTCGGATCTGGGGACACCGGGGGACACCGGGGGACACCGCACACGTGGGGAGGGGACACGGCCACGCTGCCCCCGGGCAGGGCGGGGCAACGCGCGGCGCATGCGCACGGCCGGCCCCGCCTCCCATTCACAAAGAGCGAGAGCCGGGAGCCGCGGGCGCTGATTGGCTGCGGGCGGGAGGGGCGGGGCCGGCACGGGCGCCACGCGGCGGCGGCGGGGCGGCGGCAGAGCCGGAGCGGACGGGGACCGTGCGGGAACGGCCACGGAACCGGGGCTGGGATCGGCTACGGAACCGGGTACGGGATAGCTGGGGCCGGTGCGGGACCGCGGGGACGGGTGCAGGATTGCGGGGGCAGATGTGGGACAACTGGACCGCGTGTGGGATAACTGGACCGCGTGCGGGACAACGGGACCGGGTGCGGGGTCCATCAGGCGCGGGACCGCGGGGCCGGGTGTAGAATCGCTGAGACAGGCGCAGGATAGCGGAACCAGGCAGGAGACCGCAGGTCCGGGTGCGGGACCTCTAAGCCTGGTGGGAAACCGCGGAGCCGGCTGCGGGACAGCGGAGTCCGGTGGGGGACCGAGGGCTGGGTGCGGGACCGCGTGCGCGACTCCTGAGCCGGCTGCGGGACCGCGGGGCGGGCCGGGCGCGGGCATCACCGGGAGCGCACATCACCCCCTCCCCGGTTCTACCTGGGACACGGCGGAGCCGTGCGCTGCCCCGGCGTCTGGTCCGGGAGCTCCCGGTGCCCCTTTTCGGTCAGTGCCCCGGGGCTGCGGGTCGCCCCCGCCCGCGCTCCCGTTACCGCCGGTACCGCGCTCCGCCGCGGCCCTCTCCGCCGCCGCCGCCGCCGCAGCCCCGGCCGTGCCGGGCCCGGGACCGCGCTGCCCGTGCTGACTCGCCGGTTTTGCCTCGCAGAGCGGCCTCAGAACTATGTCCGTCAGCAGCCACGAGAACCGGAAATCCCGCTCGAGCTCCGGCTCCATGAACATCCACCTCTTCCACAAACCGGGCCACGCCGACAGCCTCCTCACCCAACTGAACCTGCTCCGCCAGCAGAACCTCTTCACCGACGTGGTGCTGCGGGCTGGGAACAAGAGCTTCCCGTGCCACCGCGCCGTCCTGGCCGCCTGCAGCCGCTACTTCAATGCCATGTTCAGCGGGGGCCTGAAAGAGAGCAGAGATACCGAAGTCAACTTCCACGACTCCCTGCACCCCGAGGTGCTGGAGCTGCTGCTGGACTACGCCTACTCAGCCCGGGTGCTGATCAACGAGGAGAACGCGGAGTCCCTGCTGGAGGCCGGGGACATGCTGCAGTTCCAGGATATCCGGGATGCTTCGGCTGACTTTCTGGAGAAGAATCTGTATCCCGGGAATTGCCTGAACATGCTGCTGCTGTCCGATGCCCACTGCTGCGAGCGGCTGCTGGAGCTGTCCTGGAGGATGGCGTTGGCCAACTTCACCTCGCTCTGCAAGACCGAAGATTTTCTTCGACTGCCCAAAGACAAGCTGCTGGACCTGGTGGAGAGTGAGGAGCTGGAGGTGGAGGATGAGACGCTGGTCTACGAAGCTGTTATGGGCTGGATCCGCTATGATTTGCCCCGGCGCCACGAAGTTCTGCCCGAGCTGCTGCGCTCCGTGCGCCTGGCCCTGCTGCCCGAGCCCTACCTGAGGAAGCAGGTGGCCTGCGAGAAGCTGGTGACCAGCCACAAGCTGGGGGAGGAGATCGTGGCCGACGCCGTGCGATGCAAAATGAAGATCCTGCAGAACGACGGGCTGGTGACGGGGTGCTGTGCCCGGCCCCGCAAGGTCAGCCAGGCCCTGCTGCTGCTTGGGGGCCAGACCTTCATGTGCGACAAGATTTACATGCTGGACCATAAAACCAGCGAGATCATCCCTCGTGCCGACATCCCCAGCCCCCGCAAGGAGTGCAGTGCCTGCGCCATCGGCTGCAAGGTCTACATCACAGGTGGCAAAGGCTCCGAGAATGGTGCTTCCAAGGATGTCTGGGTCTACGACACCCTCCACGACGAGTGGGCCAAAGCTGCTCCCATGCTGGTGGCGCGGTTTGGCCACGGCTCTGCCGAGCTGGACCACTGCCTGTATGTGGTGGGGGGTCACACGGCCATGAGCGGGGCCTTCCCGGCCTCTCCCTCCGTGTCCCTCAAGCAAGTGGAGCACTACGACCCTCAGCTGGACAAGTGGACCCTGGTGGCTCCGCTCCGGGAAGGTGTCAGCAACGCCGCCGTGGTGGGAGCCAAGATGAAGCTGTTTGTTTTTGGGGGCACCAGCGCCAACCAGAACAAGCTGCCCAAGGTGCAGTGCTTTGACCCCTGCCAGAACCGCTGGACAGTGCCCGCCAGCTGCCCCCAGCCCTGGCGCTACACGGCCGCCGCCGTGGTGGGCAGCCACATCATCGTCATCGGTGGGGACACCGAGTTCTCCGCCAGCTCCGCTTACCGCTTCCACAGCGACACCTTCCAGTGGTCCAAGTTCGGGGATGTCACCGCCAAGTGCATCAGCTGCCGCGCTGTCACCTCGGGGAACAGGCTCTACGTGGTGGGGGGCTACTGCGGGGCTCAGCGCTGCAAAACCCTGGACTGCTACGACCCCTCGTCTGACACCTGGAGCAGCGTCACCACGGTGCCTTATTCCCTCATCCCCACCGCCTTCGTCAGCACCTGGAAGTACCTGTCAGCCTGAGCATGGCGAAGGATCTGGAAGGTAAATAGTTGTGGGTCAACCCTGAGCTCCAGGTTAAACCTCGAGGGGAAAATGCACATGGCTCTGGGCTAGAGCTGTCCTAGAGCACAGCCCTGTGTGAACATCACTCCAGAACTTCCAGGCTGGTAGTTTGGGATCTAAAACTCCTGCAGGAGAGGGAAAGTGTCTTTAGGTGCTGAAACACTGCAGGGAGAAGATTTGTATAAATAACGAGACTCTTAACCTGGCATCTTGGCCTGTGCAAAGATTTTGGGGAATGCTGTGTGTGAGGATTGGATGTCATCCCTGGGTCAGGAAGCTGGAGGAGCCGATGTTTTTGCAGGCAGGCTGTCTGCAGGAGCTGGGACAGACCCCGTGGTGCCACCGGGTCCGGCTGCTGCTTTTAGCTCAGCCTCCTCCTCCTCCTCCTGGTGCCACACTTAATCTGCCAGTGGCACCCAAATGTCTTGTGGGACGCCAGAGCTGTGAGCTGGTGCCAGAACAAGATTATAGCTGGGATTTAGTCCCAGAATGGTGGGTAATTGCATTTATAAGACAAGCCTTGTCTATGTATAAACACAGGGTTTCTCTGCTTCTAATTATTCCCTGGTGTCCCTTTCATGCCACTGCTTTCCTGCTACACAGAGATTGACTTTCAACATTTGCAACTGGAATTAAACCTTTCTAAAGGCTTTTGGCAGAAACGATGCCAGTAAATCACAGACCCTGCAGGGTTCTCCTTTTCTCCTTGTGAGAGTTGTACTATCTAAATAAAATTATTTACTGTAATAAAATATCCAGTGATACCTTTAGAAAATTCCTGGCTGTGGGGGGGATGTGCTATAGCAGCATTTTTTGGGATTTGAGGCCTGTGGGGTTGGTGTGTGCTGGTCTCACTATTCTCTGCTCTGCCCCACAGGCTTCTCACCTGATTTTGCCTGTGCCTCCGTTGACTGAAGATCCAGATGAGCACACAGAGGAGCAGGACACCTCCTCCCAGCTGGCAAATCTGTGAGCTGGGCGCCAGCGTGGATCCCATCAGCACCAGCAGGGCTCAAGGCAACACGGTTTTGGCTTTGAATGGCTTCTGCAAACCCATCCCCTTGGTCAGGCCAGGGAGGGGACAAGCACAGAGGGACCTCCTTGGGCTGACAGCTTGTGCTGTCCCTTGAGACAGCAAAAGGTTTCCAAGTGTTCTCCTAACTTGTGTGATCTCAGAGCAGGAACCAGAAGGATTATTTTGCTTTTGGTGATACTAGAAAGGACAAAGGACACTCCTGACCAGCTGCAGGCTCTGGACTGTGCTGCTGGACTCGCAGCACCCAGGCAGGTGCTTGGAATGTCAGAACATGTGACAGTACTTTGCCCACGGGCTGGTTCTGTACATTTAGGTTTTTTTATACAGCAGTTTTGTGTGTTTATTACTCAGCCTGGAGCTGCTTTAATAAATCTGATTAAAATCCACTGTGTCCCTGCTCTGTGTGCTTAAGGTGCAGGTATTCCCAGACCACACTTGAGACCATATTTAGTAAAATAATGAGGAGCATTCCCTGGTAGAGTCCAAATCAAGGACTCAAGTCCTTCTTTATCTCTGTAACATTGAACTGAGTAAAGCTCAGGTTTCACACAGCCTTCTAGCTTTGAAAAAGACACAAATCTGTTCAAAACTTCAAAGATTAAGGAATTCTTTGCTCTTACCTGGCCATCCTCCACTGAGCTAGGGTTTCTCACTATCCAAAAGAATGCCCCTTCTGTCCCCAAGGCTGTGTGCTCCAGGTAAGGTGAGGCAGTGTCTGGGAAACAGAAGCTCTGTTAATGGGGGGAGGTGAGACAGGAACCAGCAGAGTCAGAGGAAACAGGTACGGAAGGTACAACCGACTGTCTCACCACAAAAGCATGGTTTGGGTGTGATCCATTATTTCAGGATTAAATAAATCAATGTCACAACTCTTCTGAGCTGCTTGCACAGGCAAGAGCTGGCAGGATGGGAAGGCAAGGAGCAGCCCTGCTGCTGGGGGCTGCAGCAGATGCACCAGCTCCATTCCCACCTTGTTTTCTGATGCCTTTGCCATTTTCACCCCCAGGCTGGGTTTTTTCTTGTGCACCCTTGCTGTGCCTCCTCTCCGTCAGTGGCTGAGCCCAACGGGACTTGTCAGGCTGCAGAGAGAGGAGCCCACAGCCTTCCTGGAGCACACAGGCAGAAGGGAGACAGACTCATTTTGATGGGAAAAGGCTGTTAAGATCATGGGATCCAACAGCTCCCAGCCTGGCTGTGCCTCACGAGCGGGGAAATGGAACCAGCAGCCGTCTGGAAGTATCTCCAGCCCTGTTACCCAGCCACGAGCTGCTTCACCTTTGTTACATCTCCAGCTCCTCCTGAGGGCTGGACAGAGTCCCAGTCTGCACAGGGACTCAGAGGAGCGGAGGTTTCATTCATGGCCCTTTGAGCAGCAGCAGCTGTTTTGTTTATGCTGCCAAGCAATAAACGCTGGCTCCCCGCCACATCCGCCTCCCGCTCCAGGGATGGAGCGGCTTCCAGCAGCACGGATCCGTCTGCCTGGGCCTTATCTGAGCCAGGCTGGGCTGTTCTCAGCTGGGGGAATGAGCCCCAGCTCTGCTGCTGCTGCTGCAGCCTTTGCAGGGGCTAGGCATTGTTTCCTGCTTTCAATCCAACAACCTCTCAGGGAGAACCGGCACTCCAAGCACACCTAGGCTAGGTTCTCCATGGTGGCTCCCTGCTGCTGGCAACAAAGCCAGCAACAAAGCCAGCAACAAAGCCAGCCCAGGCTGCATCCATCCTCCCTTACCTGGCACAGAGCCCCGTGCTGTCCCTCCTGCTCCACCTCCTCCTGGCAGGAACCAGCTCCCAGCTCCCTGTGTACCCTGGGGGAAACTAAGGCAGCTTCACTGGTGCGTGCCTAAATCGTCCCAACAGACCTGTTTTCCCAGTTGGACATTTCCATGCATGGATCCACTCGCTGCTTCAGTGCCAGGGCCACAAGGTTCAGCCAATTGAGCTGTAGGTGAATTTGGTTGCTGGGGTAGAAATCCTCATGAATTAATAAAATGGATTTAGAATCTCAGCATAGCTTAAATCTAGGCCTCTTCAGAGCCCTGCTTTGTGTCTGCACTTCCAGCTGCAGGAGTAAAGACCTGAGTCCACAATCACATCTGGAAGAGCCAGCATATGTGGGCATCACTGGGCTCAAAGCCAAAACAATCCAAGGGTGACATCGCTGTCCCATGGGATGCTCCTTACACAAAGCCTGGAAGCCACCACAGCCAGAGAAATATGGGATCAGACTGATCCACCTCCCTCCTGGACACAAGACAGACAGGGTTGATTTTAAGGGAACGGCTGCTCGGGTTCATAGGTGTCTCCTGCTCAGCAGCTTCTGCTGCCAGAGCACCAAGACAATATGAGGCCCTTCTCCCATCCAAGCACAGCAGTGGCTGAGAAATTCCCTTTCCCAGTTAAAATGGAATATGGATCATTCAAATGATCACACCCACTACACATCTAGCAAGGAACTCTTAAAATGAGAATTCATAGCAGCTAGGAAAAACTAAGTTTTAACTACACGCTGTGGTTTTGTTCATGACTTCCAGTGCTGTAGAAGGCAAAAGGGACATGACACACCTGAAATTCCCTGGCAGATCTGCATGCCACATGCAGTCATCTGGGATTGCTTCAGGTCTAGCGAGACACTGTGCTCCATGCAGTGAAATGACATCAGCTGCTGCTCTGACACGGGAGGCACAGACCTGCATTGTGGTGTCAGTGAGCAGTTTTCAGGCTCCTGTGCACAGGGAATCACAGATGGTTTGGGTTGGGAAGATCTTAAAGTTTACTCCGTCAGACCCCCTGCCATGGGCAGTGACACCTTCCACTATCCCAGGGTGTTCCAAGCCCCGTCCAGGCTGGCCTTGGACACTTCCAGGGATCCAGGGGCAGCCACAGCTGCTCTGGGAAACTTCAGGGCCTCAGCACCCTCATAGGGAAGGATTCCTTCCCACTGTCCCATCTAACCCTGCTCTCTGTCTGTGAAGACATTCCCTCTTGTCCTGTTCCTCCAGGCCCTTGTGCAAAGTCAAGGAGCCCCAGAACAAGATCCTGCCCTGTATGAGCCTCCAGTGCATGTGGCAGTACTGTGTGTCCCCTGCTCCAGCACTACCAGCTCCAGAAGGGTTTGGCTTTTATCCTCTGCCAGATCCCACGGGCCCAGAAGCAGCAAACAATGAAGGACAGGCCCCATACCCCTCATCTGCTGAGCCTTGGGCTGGCCCCATTGCTGGGATGAGAAATTAAACCGGATTTGAGTCACAGGGCTGAGGAGAGGCAGCAAGCAGCACATTCCCACTGTCAGAGCACACCGTGAAGCCAATATCCTTTGTGCATGTTTGTCCTCCAGCATCTGGCTTGCAGATGAATCTCAGATGCACGTATGGGAACCATCAGCCTTGTCTCACCCACATGAAAGAGAGAGGTTTAGCATAAAGCTGGTCATTGCCGATGGCCTCGGCATGATTCATCCACAGAAAGAATGTGGTTTGGGTTTCGGGTTAATTAGCTACAGATTGGAGAGAGACAAGGCAAGGCGGAGCTGCTGGGATATTGAGAGCAAGGGAGCAGCTCTGAAGGCACCGCCAGCCGTGTCCTGAAGTCACACCCTCGCCTGAGATCACACCCTCAGTGTCTCACAGAGTGACAGCGTTATCAGCGCCACTGCCAGGCAAGGTGTTTGCAATCCCTGAGGAATGTCTGCCCCGCTGTTGTGTCAAAAACCCAACACAGCAACACCTACACGCCTTTGAACACGGATGGCTGCGGCAGCACCCAACTTCTAACAGATGCAAATTCTGCCCAGGATTTTAACTTGCCTCTGCTCAGCTCTGGGCTGCTGCAGCTGGGCAGTTCCCAGTGGGAAACTGTGTTGCAGAGATCCCTCTTGGCTGTGTTAACCCTGGATCTTCATGATCCAGGCTCTTGTCTTTCTAGAAACAATTCCTACAGGTCTAACACATGAAAACTGCACGAGAGCACAGTGCAGCTCCTCTTCGCTTCTCTCCTAGACTGTCCCTCTGTGCTGGCCTCCACAAACCCACTTTGATTTCATTTCTTGCTGCCAAAAATATTTAGAAATGGACAGGCAGTTATTGGCCTTGCTGTGGTGACACAGACACGAGGTCTGGAAGCACAGAGGCAGTGACTGATCTCCAGCGGGCACTGTGAGTCAGCTCCCAGGAGCTCCACACATGGAAGGAATATTTTCCTGAAGCAAAAGCTTCTACACACACTTTGAGACGTCATTCCCTCACATGTCAGCCTGTTAGTTCCCATAAAGACCAAGTTCTAAACGCTGGTCTGCTTAGAAGTCTTTGATTGTTTATGAATGTGGAAAAGTAGAAAAAAAATTGTTTTTCCAGTGGAGTTGCAGTTTGTGTCGCAATCCACATGTCACATGCACTTCAGAGGCTGACAAATGTTGGCTTGTTTTACTGATTCCCACACACAAAGGCCCAGAGTCCCCCAAAGCTGCTTTGATAAACCCCAAAGGCAGTGAGAGGCAGAACACACCGCTGGCACTGCCACCAGTCCTGGCTCAGGCTTCTCCTCAGCCCTGGATTCTGATGATAAAACCCTCCCTCTTCCTTGAGAGCACCAATCCAAGGCCCAGTTCTCCCAGTGTCTCCCTGGTTTTGCATCTGTTCTCCTCTCTAGCAATGATTGGAGGTTCCAGCCCTTGGATTCACTCGCCAGCTGTGGCACCAGTGGGGATTTCACCAGGAAACTCAGCCTGCTGCAGAGCTGGGAAGAGCAGCCCCAGCCAGAGGCTATGGGATGGTGCTGGCTGGGAGGGCTGCCAAACTGGCACGAGCACTAGGGAGAAAGTTTCTATTTTTGTTATCCTTGTTCCAAGTGGGAACCGATACTGCCTGGGACAGAGCCAGGCATGTCTCAGGCTGGCACCATGCAAAGCACCTCCTCGCTAATGTAAGCAACTTAACCAAGTTCTCTCTCTCTCACCAGCAGAGTTCTGATGTTTGGAGCAGCTGATCTTTCCCTCAGGTGTTCACCTCACTGCCAAGGGCTGCAGCTATTTGCATTCTGCACTGAACAGCTCCTATGCTCTGTCCTCTCCTTTGGAAAACCATCAGAGTTTTGTTCCTGTGGCACATTATTTCTGTCCAGGGTAGAAAATGAGAAGCATGTGAGAAGTGGCAGCTGCTTTGATCTTCATTCAAATAGAAAACAATAAACAATTACACAGATATAAAGGCAGACAGTTTTTAAATGTTCTTTTTTTTATTGCTAAAAGTTGGTTTCAGTCCTATTGCAGCTCTGAAATCCTTCAGTGGAGAAACATTGCAATCATTGTAAAAATCATCATTTGGTGTGCTAAGATCAAGTTTACAATTAATCAAGAGTGCACAATTCAACAGAATATTAACATTTAACCATCAACTTTACAAATAAAATAAAGACTACAAAGATGTTGCTACTGCAGTATCAACAGTAAAGGAAATATTTACAATGTTTACACCCTAACAAAAAAACAAAACCAAACTCTTCCCCAACAAAATGGTCAATTTAACCATGGACCATGATTATTTATTAAATCTTTACAGTGCAAGGTGGGCCTAGAAACCAGACCTAAGACTAAAGAGCGTCAAGAGAGTTCACAGCTCTGAGTGAGATGCACACAGTTATGCCAACAGGATCTACACCCAAGAGAGATCTCCTTCCGGGTACAGACAGAAATGGAATTTGAAATCAACTTTTCTAAAGTGCTCCAATTTCTTTCAGTACAAAAATATAAAAAACTGATTTATAAACATGGCACAAATGTTATGAACCAGAGCTCGCACAGATGCTGTCTGAAGAGGAACGTGCTGATGATGGTGGATGATGAAGTCGCCAGTGGTTACGAAAATGTTGGGTCTGGTCTCGAAGAGAGAGCAGGGGAAAGGCTTTGCTTTGCCTACAGCACTTGTGTAACCTGGCATGCAGATCTGTTTCCTGGTAAATGTGAGAACTGCTGGGGAAGACAACAAAATCTCCAAACTCCCTTGCATGGGGGGCACAACACACAGGGACTCCACTGAGCAGCACCGGGGAGCCTCAGCTCCCATTCCGCAGAGTTAGAAGTAAAATGAAATAAGTATTTTTAACCCTTTCCTAGTTTAAGTTTCGACTTTCATTGTAATTGCAAATTACAAACACCAAGCTCCATGTATGCAGAATCATCTGACTACTACTCAGAAAGACAAAAACTGCCTGCAAATTATTTAGAATGACTCCTAGCTGTGCAGGAAGGCGAGTAGCTGGGTGAGCAAGCGTCTCTAGGAACACCAATTCTTCTGCCTCACGCTGGGGGATGATCAGCGGTCTCAATTCGTGGGACATGCCACAGCTACAATCCACAGACAGCACAGATAAAAACTAGGGAAGCACCCACAACACACACAGGGCAGCTGTGCTCAGCACTAGTGACCATGGAGGGATCCTCAGCCCGGAATATGGAACCACCACATTCCAGATGGGAAGAGAAAGAGGAAGCCTCCTTTACACCAGAGTTCAAATTGAAATCAGAACCATAGAAACAGCCTCTATGTTGCAACATCACAATATTGAAGGACAAACATGCTGATAATTTTAAGGCTGTGACACCAAGCAAACACAGCAGCAGTTCAAAGCTCATGCTGGCATTTCCTCCACACCCCAGCTCAGAGAGAAGCCAAAAGGCACCTGGGAGGCACAGAATTTTGAACTGTCTAATCCTCAGAAATCACTGAAAAGTTTTATCTGAAGTGATCAAAAAGTCCAATAGGAAGGTTGTGACTCAGAATCCATAGCAGATTACTTAGCACAGGACACAGCAGTACCTTGCAAACTAATTTACCTAGAAAGGAACAAGATTTGACTGGTTCCAAAACCAGTCCACTCAACAAGAGTGATTTGTTAACAATTTCACAGATTCAATTTTGCACAACTGAAGAGATCCATTATCCACTTAAAGAAAGTCATATTCATTAAAAGAAAATAATTCACTTGCTTCCCTCAGCCTTCTATAGATCACCTGCCCACGCTCTGGTGGGTGACCCTGCATTAGCAATAAGGTTATCACAGCACCTGCTAATTCTAGAACCTTCTCCAGGGCAACCCAAGTGACAGAAGACACTGTCTACTCAGGGTGCAAAGAGGTTTCATAAAGGCAGCTGAAGCCAGACACGTGTACTGAGGACAGAGAATGACTTTTAAGGTCATTTCTCAGTCATAGATCTAAGACCCATATTCCAAGGAGCTTTTTGAGTGCTGAACCAACAGCTTGGCCTGTCACAGGCCTGGATCCATTTGTTAATAGCCAAAACTTACTTCAAACACTGCTGACAAGAAGTATTAAAAAAGTTATGTGTAAGTTAAAGCATTAAAATAATAAATGGGACCTCACTGCAGACTTCTATTTTCCAGATGTCACTGCTCTATATTCAAACTCATCCATTGCACAGAAGAAGAAAGCAGCCACTGAGTTGCTCCAGCCCTTCCAACGCTGCCTCCCATACTTTAGGACAGGCACAAAATAAAGCTAAATAAATGTTTCCAAAAATTGATTCCAAGCACCCAATCTGACATCCCTTTTTGGCCAAGGTGGTTTATTCCACAGATGCAACTTAGCTTTAGGCTAAAACTCCTAAAACCCTGGTAATTTAAGGCAACGGGGGCATCGAGTTGTCACTAGGAGTGGCCCAAACCACAGCAGGAAGGAGAGGACACACTGTGCATTCCTGCTGCTGTCCTGTGCGCTTCCAGGAGGAATTACAGGGGATCAGAGGTGACTGGAGCCTGCACATCACCCGATGGAAAAATCAGTGCCAGTCCCACAGAGCTGCTGGATCTCACACTGCTGCACTGAACTGGAGTTACACTGATTTTAAGGATTCCCTCCATTCCAATCTAACTTTCAGGAAACTGAATATGGAGTAGAACCATGTTCTACCCATCGACAATATCATATCGCAACAACACTAAATCACCACATGGAAAAATCCCACACTGTTTTCTGCTGACAATCACTCCAGGCTCTGCAGTGCTGCTGATTTACCAAGGGTGCTTTGGTATTCAAGCCAAGTGTGTCCAGTTGCTCTCACTGGGGGCTGGGGGAGCAGCCCCAATCTGGTAAGGAGCCAGACAAATTCAGAGTTCCCTCTCACTGAACTCAGTGCCACTGAGTTTGGTTTGTACCAGCAAGACTCAGCTAAGGAAAAGACCCTTAAATCCAAGAGCTGTTCCAGCAGGAGTACTTGACTCTAACACCATCTCAGTATTTTCTGGCTTCTCTTTCCCCCGACCATTAAATTTGGGTTTTTCATTTTCTCATCTGAAGGCAATAACCCAAATTATCACCATTTGAAAATAAACTGCTGTGCTTTCTGCTGAAAATTGACAAAGTGTCTTGCACTGTAACTACTGAAATAATTTTAAAACTCTCAAGCAAAGTGAAGTTATGGCCTTAAAGACATCACTAACATCACACAGGGCCTAATCACAGGGACAGCTCAGTGATTTGAGGAGACTGGCAAACAGCCACTGGATCCACTGCCATGAGACTGGATGGAGAACTGACCAGGCCTTCCATCCACTACTGCTAAAATCACTTTAAATCAGTTAAAGATAGATATAAAAAATATTATCAATCCTGTTCTGAAAGGTATTAATCCAAGTTTTTAAGCTTTGAGATCCTGATTCCTTTAATTCTGTAACAATACCCCTAAACAATCTCTCCTGTGCATCATTATCTGACCAGTCACATTCAACATAAACCAGAACACACATCCTTGGGTGAGGTGTGTGAACAGAATCCAAGATACAGAGTGAAAAACATAACACAAAACGACTGTGCAAATTACTACAAAGGGAAATAATGCCTTTTCAGCAGAACACTTAAAGTCATCACCATTCCATGATCAAGAACTGACCCATTTCACAAGAGGTATCAAAGCTGGTTTAGCTGAAAGCAGCTAAACACAGGTTTAGCTAACAGTATTTTTTAATATATTCTTAATTTTAAAACCAAACAGTTCTTATTCCCTTCATTCCTAACATGATGATGCAGAGAAGTCTCTGCAGTAACAGCAGCTTTGATATCTTCTGGCACTGGGAGTAAAGTCCCAACAAATTAACAGACAAACAAAAGATGCAGAAAACAGGATTAAACAAGACAATAAATTACTGCATTCGAATGCTTCTTAGACATGTCTTCAGCAAAGAACAAAATCCAAGTCTCTAAGTTCATTCTGAACCAACTCGTGAGTTTGCCTGGGAACCTGTACTGCTCTCCCCAGCAGGGAGACAGGGTCCCAGTGACGCTGGTGGCCAATGAAATGTGCATTCAGTCCAATTCTTCATTATCACGGTGAATTCTCACATGTCCAACCCTTCTCCTTCACAGAAAGGTGGAGCTCCTGCCCACTGAAGATGCTGTCAGAAGCTCACCTTACCTTCTCTTCCACTGTACCTGGCCACGGGGCTTGTGCCACTGGTTTCACAGTGCCTGGCACACTTGGCTGGGCAGGGACTGGTTCGCTGTCACCTGGTACCAACACACAACCCATTACTGACCTGGACCTGGAAAAACAGATTTAAAAATTTGCAGCCATTTTGGGGCCTACTATTAAAACTTTTTACATAAAAAACCTGGGTGGCTCAATGTCACTGATAACAATTCACAAGATGGTGCCCAAGAACAGTTACATTCTCCAAAAAGAGCACATTACAATAAATGTCAGAATTTTAACATGCTCTGAATTGATACACCCATGCCACGTGTCAACACATTGGAGAATTTAAAAGCAAATAGTTACTACTGTGCCCTCATTCTGAGCTGCTGGCAGAGAAGCCAACAAAGTAGGACAGTAATCCTGGTCTGGTCCTTGCTAGCAGTAACTGGGCAGGGATCAGAAGACATGCATGTGGGGTCTCCATCACGGTGCACACTGGGGCCTGAGTTCTTGAAACAGTGTGTCAGGAGATTCATCTTCAAATGGAAACAATTAGAAGAAAATAACATCTTCTTTGCTGGTATCATCTTGCACATTCAACAGGCTGGGCTGAGAGGGCACCAGGGGCTGAACCTGAACGTTACTGGGCTTGAAGAGGTTCGCTGAGGCAGATGAAAGTGCTTCTGGCTGAGCATCTGTAGGGCCATACAATTCTAGGGGGGAAAAAATGGAAGAAGACATATTCATGACACTGCAGAGAGAGCCTGAGGCATTTCCATGGACAGGCAAGATGGCCAAGGCATACCTGGCTGGAATGCAGAGGTCTGGCTGCTTGGGAGGGATGGACTTGCTGACCGCCTTCCTCTCAGTACAACCTCCTCTCGTCCAACGAGCCTGGGGGGAAGCAGCTGCTTCTGATCAACAGAGGCTGAAGAAAATAGTTTATATATTAATATTTGAGGCAAGGAGCACTTCACAAAAGTCACTACTTCATGCTAGGACCACTGACACCTTTACACACCCAAGGAAACTATAAAAACACAAAGAGCTGGTCCGACTTATATTTTCTCTTCAGCTGTTTAAACTATGAATGCTTTTCTCTTTCTTGAGACTGCTAGTTCAGACCCTGGCAGACCCCAACAATTTCAGATTTAAAACCTAGTATTATCAAGTAGAGCAGAAAGGAAAAAACATGATCTTTGTCTGTAGCATTCAAATAGCAAATGGCCATTTGTGCTACTTCTAACACGCAGAGCTGTGATGAACTTTTGTGTCTGCTCTCCATCTGTCTCACAGCTGCTCAGCAGTACAGCCCACTGATTCTGGTGTTACAGCCTCTCAGTTTCTTAATTTCAACAATAAAAGCGATTCATGAAATGGCTATTCTGGATCTAAAGAACTTCTCTCTTTCAGTGCACATTCCTGACACGTCACAAAACCCAAATTCAATACACAGCGTTTTGCCTCTGGTACAGAACGTTTTGTTCCATTTTATTCAAAGATCTACACATGGGCACAACAAGCATGCAGCCCACTAATGGTCACAAGAGAACACACCAATATATTTGTGGTTTATACCTTTCATATAAATAACAGAAAAACACCATTAAGTCCATTTCCAATGCAGAGACCATTATGTAAGAGCTATTAGAAATAAACATGGGGAGATGTGGCATTAGGATTTTATTTGCCAGCATTTGGTATGCAGGGTAAGACGATACAGGCTTCATTTGTGTGCAAGACCATAAACAAGTTTGCAAAGGCACTAAACTTTATGCACAACAGAGACAGATGTTTCTGCCATATGCCAAAGCCACTCCCCCTCCTCCCTCTGTCAGGTTTGGCACCAAGTCCTCTGTATAAGTGCAGGCCCAAGAGATGAACAATGCTAAAAAGATAATTTTGTAACTTAAAATTATAGGCCATTCCCCTAAGCTGGCAATGAGGTTACTTTAAGTGGCAGAAATAAAGTGGTTTTTAGTGTGTCTGTCATTGGCAAACATCACTGCTCCAGTACCCAGCATTTTGCAGCAGAAATTACACCAGGACAGGGTGACTGTGTTTTTACTTGCTTCTATTTGTGACAAAATTAGCCCCTTTCAGCCCCACAACACACACAGCATCTCAGTTTTGGCCTGGAGATCTGTATTTAATGACTGACTGGGAGCTAAGAAAAGTCCCGAATTCAATGTCACTACAACTCTAGACAGACAGGAAGAAAAGGCTAAGCCAGCCTCAAAGCATTTCACTCATGCACAATGGCATTTTTTTGGTTGTTGTTTTGATATTCTCCTTTAATACTACAGTTGGACAAGAAGATTTTACATCCAGGTTTACAACCTCTCACCACCATTCTGTCGTGTTGGAACATGCAACTCTGTTTTCAATGTTATCCCTTTGGACTGTATTTCCAATTCATATAGCACAGACATGTAACTTCTAATAGGTTAAGAGATTTTAACTGCAGAAAACACACTGTGACTTGTAACATATTAATTTCTAGGTTCCATACAGAGGTTTAACCGCAGTGTTCTGACTCCCTGCAATCCTGGTGGAGATGAGAAAAGCATTTAAACGGACTTAAAATCACACATACCTGAACTGTCTGTCCTATGAGATGCTTTGCCCTTCCCACCTTTCTCCTTGCTTCCTTTTGTGAAGGTGGCCAGCTTGGTGGGGATCTGCTGCTGGACTGCAGCTGGTTTCTGGATCTGGTTGGTTGCACTCAGGAGATGGATTGGCACTTCGTTCTTCAGGGAGGGCCGGTTCTCCAGGGTGGTGCTGTCCCTGCGGACCAGGTCCGGCCGCTCCAGGAACTCAAGCCCGGCCACTGAGCTCACTCTCACTGAGGATTTGGAGCCAGCTGGAGATGGTTCCACCCCTTCTCCGTTGAAGCTGATGGAATGACTGATCATCTGGCTCTGCATGAGGAAAAAGGCATTTTAAGTTACCCTCTCCAGCACAACGAGAGACCATCCCTAGCCCTGAGAGCGTGAAGCACTTCCTAGTGCAAAGCAGAATGGGTTAGACAAAGCCTAAAGTATGGTGGGAACAGAAAGAAAAGCAAGACTGTTAAGTGTAAGACACTGAAAAGAACCTTTGAGGCTCCAAACCGCTTAATATTGCACCTAGGAAACAGCAGACTGCATAGGGGGATGATAGGGCAAAGAGAAAGCAGGACTTTCAGACAGTACCAATGAACTGATTGATTAAAACCTTGAAATTTCCATTTTCAAACACAAGAAATGTTTTCAGAAATCAACTGTACAAAACACTCTTGATGTAACACAGCTTCTGCAACCACTTGCCTGCAATAGGACAGTTCCTATTTTGAAAAAAGCTCAGCTGGCCACAAATGAAAGTAACTTATTCTCCATTTCTATCTTTTTAAAAAATATTCTCACTGCCTGGGTGGAATTTCTGAGACACTGGGAAACTGCCAAGCTCTGATCTCTCTAACAGTGGCCATCACCAGCTACTTCAGATGATGGTTTGAGGAGCTCAGTGAAAGGCAAAAATGGGTTGGAGATGCAACCTTCATCCAGAAGGAAGTGGGTTAATAGGAATAAAACCGAGAAAAATCCCTCACCTGGCCCATTTCTGGGGAGAACGTGCCTGACACCGTGTTCTGCTTCTTGAGCTTCTTTAGCTGATCCAGGCGCTCCTTCTCCTTCTCGACTGCTCTCTGGGCCTCCCTCAGCCTCTCCAGGTCATGCTGATAGGCCTCCCTCTGCCTCTCCAGCTCTTCCTTGTCCTGGTTCACCCTCTCCCGGAGCTGCCGGATCTCCTCGGCGCTCTCCTGCAGCCGCGCTTCCCTGAGTTCAAATTCCCTCTGCTGCCGGCTCCTGTCCCGCTCCAGGCGCTGCTGCTCCAGCTTCAGCTGGCTTTGGAGCTTCTGCAGGTTCATCAGTTCCTCCCTCTGCTTCTCGAAGTTCCTCTGCTTCTCCTGCTCCAGCAGCAGGTTCCCTCGAGTGGACTGCAGCCGGTACTGCTTCTCCCGGTCGGCCATGGTGGCTCGCTGTACCTCAATGTAGCTGTCCTGCTGAGATATCACAGCCTGGAGAGGAAAAAAAGTCCAGCATGAGGCACTCAGGTTCCAAAAACATGCATAGCTAAGCAGGAGACAACAGCATCTCCCAGGTTAGGTCAGTGTTCTGTCTTGCAGAGCAGATCTAAACTGCAGCTCATATGGCTTGTGGTGATTGACATGACACTGAAAATGGCCAAGCAAATAAATAATTCTTCTCTGTGTCAAATTGGACATGTCTTGCACATAGAATTGTTACCCTGAATCAAAACCGTCCAAATATCGCTGATTACAAGGTTACAGCAAAAACAACTAATATATACATGTGTGTCAACAATTCCAAGGGAAAATGAGCACAGAGTGCAGATGGAGCTCAAAGCAGCAAAAGAATTAAGTGAGCAGGAAAAAGGAAACAATCACTTAAGACAACAGCTCTAACACTTCCTTCAAAATACTAGGAACAGTTTCCTTGAGTCTCAGGTCTTAATGCTGCACTTCACTCTAGCTTTAGGGGTGATTTTCAAGGTAGCTCCTCTCCACACCTGCATAAATTTTATTATATTTAGTGCCTAAAAATTTTTTTGAAGAGTAAATAGGGGTTTACCTGAAGACTGAAAAGCAACTGTAACAGTGTTTGTATCCTCTGGACAAGCTGAAGAAGAGGAAAAAAACATTAAGCACTTGAGTTGAACTCTGTTTTGAGGCATTAGACTTTTTTAAAACAATGGAAGCATGGCCACCAGAGTATTTTAACACAGTAAGAGCCACTATGCAGGCACCAGGAATTTCAGAATATTATCCCTGTGAAGATATGAATCAGTGCCCAGCAAATCTCCCTGGGATTCCACAGAGAACTGGAATCATCTTCTCTTCACCTGAGTTATTCAATCATCATTTCCTCCCATGCCCCAGCACTGAATCACTACACAGGTACAGCCATCATCGGGATTCAGAGGCAAGTTTGGCCAGTGAGCTGTTAACATGCTGGGTTCCACAGACATTACAAATACTGAGTTTTTGGTGGCTTGGTTTCATTTTACATGCTATTATTATACTATGGCTATTTGCCATTAGATTTCTTAACAGCAGAAATAACGTACCTGAGACTCTATGGTGGGCTGAAAACCACTGCTGTCATCCAGCCTCGTCCCATCACTCTGTAAAGGAGAAAAAATCAACATCTGTGCTAGGGACACTCACTGGGCACTGGCAGTGCTGCCAGAACAAGCTGGAAGGGTTCATGGCATGAGGGAACAGGTAGTGCTGGGGCAGGGATTGCTCCCATGCACTAAAGGACAGACATCAAAAATACTGAATTCAGAGGCCAGGCATGGTGATTAAAGCCTGTGTTAATGGTACCGCATCAAATGAGCAAATGGAAAACTGAATTATCTTGCCTCTCAAGTGCTGAGCTACTGACTCACCCCATAAAACATCCTTGAGTCAAGTAATTTTGCAGACAAAACTGTTCCAGTCCAGCCTTGCCAGCTATTACAACTTTTAAATTTGTGAGATTTGTTCTGCACCACTGTTACAATGAATACAAAGAAATGCATTTAAATCACTCATAGACTCAACATACGGTTTGAGATCCTTCTTCTGCATCAGAAGAGAGGTCATGGAGCTGCACATCTGAACTGACCACAGGGCCTCTCCAGTCCCACTGCCTCTGGTCACCACCACTGTTCTTCCTGCCACCTGAAAGAGAAGAGGAGTGTGAGGAGCTCACACCAGCACAGGGCCTGGGATAACCCAGTGAGTGACAAAGCAAACATGGTGACTTTGAACCAAAATGCATCTGCATGGCTTCTCCATGCTGATCCCTAGTGGAAGATCAGGCAACTGTGACACATAGGCCTGCTCAAAAAAGTTTAAAAACTTGAGAAGAATGGGTTAAGATAAATAGGGTAGGCAAGTTCAAATTACATTGCACTATTTTAAGTGAAGCAACCACAATGTCTGCATGAAAATAATCAGCTCCCAGAATTGCAAGCTCATGACATGGAATACCGGTTAGCAGGAATATTCCAGTCACAGCAGCACCACTGAGTGTGGAAGGAGGTAAGGGGAGATGAATTTCATGTTGTAAAAAGTGCAAGACAGATGTGTGGAGCCTTCCAGAGACAACAGGAAGTATTGCAGAGACTAACAACCAGTGAAATAAAGGCCATTCGCTTTTTCAATATCTGCATGAAGCAAAAATGGAGATCAATTGTATCTGGTCTTTATTCTTATTTCATTAATTAACTGATAAATCATCTGTGCCAAAAACACAATTTGTACTATCTAAGGATTCAGCAAACCTTTAATGACTGTGCACATACAAAGTGGGAGAAAGTGCTCATGACTCAGTAATAAAAGCAGACAGCTGAATTCAAATTTTCTAGGTTTTCAGGTCAAGGTAATTTTTTTTTTCAACAAAATTAGAATTCTGTCTGGAATCGTGGTAATTATGAAGAACAGGTCAAAGCAGTGCCCTCAGCACATCACTGAGAGCCCTACTCTGCTCTCTAGTGTCGGTATCAGGAGTAAAACATCCAACATGCTGGAGATTTGCTCTGATCCTCCTTTTGGTGCCTGATGAAGTTTCCTTACATCAGAGCCTCAATTCCTTGTCTGTACAGTAAAAAGCTCAGAAAAATGCTGAGTGGTCTGTCTCTTACTTTTACTGGAAACTGAGGGACTGTCATATCCTCCAAAGGTCTCTGCTCTCCGGGGCAGTCCTGAGCCAGAGCCATCCTCAGAGGATCCACTGCCAAAGTGAGTGAAGATAAAGTTCTGGAGATTTTCGGCTGGGGAAGAGGAGAACACATCATGTAAACAGCCATGTCTATGCAGCAATACAAGTTATCATGCTAACAAGTTTTAAAAAATCCTTTCAACAATCAAGCCCACTAAAAGATCAGGCAGTCTGAGAGATGTCCTGCAGTACAGATGAATTTTCCTTTGTGAGTAGCTCTGCATGACAGGCTCTTCATGCAAAGATGAGTTCTTCCTTAATTGCAAGTTAGATTATCAAGCTGCGAGTGTTTGTTTTCTCTTTTTTTTTTTTTAATAGAAATTATGTTTGTGCTTATTTTCTTTCTAAACACACTATCTTTAGACAGGCTGTTTTTAAAAGATAACTCTCCTATAGTATTATATTTCAGGACTGTGTATTATTAGAGCATGCTGTTACCCCTTCTGAACAGACTCATCCAAAGACTCCACCGGTTGATCCTTAAAAATAAAACAATCCAAGCTATGTAGCTCTTCTACCTAAACCCACAAATGCACACTTCACCTTTCTGGCAGATAGGTTCTGAGAACAAGGAAGTCTGAACCGTGTTACATAAAAGCATTATGTTATTACAGGATGATTTTCAGCACCTGTACTTAGATCCTGGGTGCTTATCCCCACCCCAGCACCTGAGTGGATGCCCACACATTCCCACATTCCATTCACCTTCAGTCACTGCAGACTTCAAAATCGCCTCTCCTTGCAGATTCTCTGAGATATCCCCCCGAAGAAGCAGCCTGCCTCGGGATCCTTGGGCATGGTCTTCAAAGCCATTCACCTCAGACATTTCCAGATAAATCTGCTGCTTCTCAGTGAGACTTTGCAGAATCAGGTCATCTTTCATGTTCAAACGCTCTGAAGGAAGAAACAAATTCAGTCCTGCCTTCCTCATCACTGTCACAGAACCACGTTCAATTTAAGAGATTATCATTCATTTTACGGTCAGAGCATCAAATGCAGAGATATAATTAACAGTTAAGAAGAAAACTTAAGGAGCAGACAAAGCTTATTAGACTTCTTTAGCCACTATTTCTCCAGAATCTTACACCACCTTGAAAGACTTATGAAGGAGAAACTTGATCATTATCTTGATAAAGAATTAGACAGTCATAAATCACAAATAATGCTGAGAAGCAGCTAGTGGAATATATAATTAAGTCATTACCTTGAAAATCTTTTAACTTTGCAGCTCTTGCTTCAGCCAGCCTCCTCTCTGCTTCAGGTTCATTAAATGTTCCTCCTTCCTCATCAGGACAGCTGTCCAAAGGGAGAGACAGATCTGTGTTTGATTTGCATGTTAGATAATTTAAAACCATCTTGGGATTCAACCTGAAGCTTTTGCCTCAGTTGTGGTTTATCCTGGGTGTCAATCTTCCTTCCTTTTCTAAAGCTCTGTTGTATTTGACATTAGTGAGCCTTTTTTTTTTCCTTGTAAATAAAGGCAGGATAAAGTCTTTGACTAGTTTTTATTTCATCTTTATGAGTGTCTCCTTCCCAATGAACACAAATAGAATTGCACACTGAAGTCTTACAAATAAAGTTTAGGGAGAGTCAAATGGATTTTTAAGATAAATTTATACTGTGAGTCCTGTGAAGAGGAGACAAGCAAGAAATGTGGCCCTCCTGCTTTCCCTCA
The DNA here is from genome assembly GCA_009741485.1 of Malurus cyaneus samueli. Classification (NCBI taxonomy): domain Eukaryota; kingdom Metazoa; phylum Chordata; class Aves; order Passeriformes; family Maluridae; genus Malurus; species Malurus cyaneus. Next base: position 1,499,681 of record CM019235.1, on the reverse strand, counting down.
CCCCTTACCTCTCCACAGCCCTGCGGATGTGTGCCATCCAGGAATTCCTCTCCTCCTTGGAGCTGGTGTGAATTTCATACATTTCCGGTCCTTTTAAGGAAGCGCTAATTAAGAACATTGCCTTTTCCTCATTAGCTACCTCTCTCACAATCAATTTTTGCAATGAGATAACTGGTGGCTTAGAGTCCTGTAAAATAAAATACCATTTATTGCAGTACATTATGTGTGTTCTTTAGGAATTACGTTTCCTAGCTCTCGCCTCTTCCTATTTATCCAGAGCCACCAGAAGCTGTTACATCATGATAGAACTCTGACTTTTTCACATGACATTTTCAAGGCTGTCATTTATCTATAATGAAAATTATTATAAATAAATGTTATAATGACAACATGGAATTAAGAATATACATGTCAAAACCAAGAGGTCTTGATATCTGATTGAATATAAAAGCCTGTCTCAATTTAAAGATCCCCACTGGGTCTCAGAATCAAGAACTGACTGAAAGATTTTGCTCAAAAGAAGGCAAAACCAAAATTTGAAAAACAAAACTTAATGACACATTGTGAAGTGAAAGTAGAGAATAAGAGGAAGTGTTAGAGGTTCTAAGTTGGCTACAAATGCAATAAAACAGAGGTGTTAAGCCCTGATAAAAATGACACCAGGTGATAAGGAGTGTATTGTATAATGAAGATTAACCGGATTAGCTGTCAGCCTTTGCAGTGAAAACACATTTACAGGAGGGGTATTAGTTACTAAAAACATATCTAGGCTTCCTACAGCGTAGGTCCAACATATGCAGCCCAGAAAGTTCCTTCCCAGGATAAAGCAGCTCTCTGTGACTGCTGAACCTTCACAGAATAATCTAGAGCCATGATAAGGGAACTGAACTGTGAAGCAAACACCAGGAACGCCGGCTCCTGCCAGCTCCTCTGAGCAGCTGTACTGCAATTCCAGCCACGAACAGAGGTCACTGGAAAAACAGAATCACTGAGCAGATCCATTTGCTCCTCTCCCTTGATTTATTTATGGAGAAGTGATATTAAATTTCAAATGAACTGTATACATACAAAGATGCAAAATATTGGTCAGACTCTTAATGTAGAGCACGTTTCCAGAGGGAAAAAAAATCTACCACATAGCACCCCGTTCTGTGCATTAGGAGAATGGTAATTTGAAAAGCAGTTGTTTTTACAGCCCTGAGGTCATCAAAATAACTTTTGCCATTAGACTTCAGCTCTAATGTTGATGTCTTGAAGAAAAAACATATCCAAGCAAACAATTACATAAAAGAGTTTCTCTGTTACAGGTTCTACTACAGCCATCAGTGAACTAGATCAGGACAAAATGTACAAATTAACTGCTCTGAGGAAGCCTGTGGAAATGCCCTAGAAAAGCAAGTGAATCCACTGAATGTTCTAGAGTGTTATAGTAGTAACATCTGCATTTAGTGCTTATTCCATGTATTTCAGGAAAGTTCTAAGCCCCCAGGGCACTATGACCATAGTTACCATATCCCTAACTGAGATGGCAGATTCTTTCCCCACACATTACACAGCAGCAGGATTTATTTGCAAGTGTTTTTCACTGCACAGTTCTACCATGTGCAATGTCTGTGATTTGTACAAAATCTCAGCCTAACAAAGCTCAGTGAAAGGGGAAGCCACAGCACAAGAAGAGTGGAAGGGACTCAACAAGCACCAAAACTGCTTCAGAAAAAGTGATTCTATAATAAGTGACTGTTTTTTTCACCTAATTTTCTTTCTGAACCTCCCATAACAAGTATCTAACATCCCTAATTGTGTTGCTTCTGTAGTTATTATTACTTTCATAAATCCTCTAAGTGCATGTATTAAATAAAGAGAACAATACCTACCACTGATGCAAATACATATTTTTGGTCCTTTTCTTGTAAGAGCAACAGTACATCAGTGAGCAGGACTGCCAGAATATCTACAGTAACAACAGAGACAAAAAAAAAGGAAAGAAAGTCACATTTTTAAAGCAGAAAGACTAGTCCAGACTCAAAAAATCACTTAACTTTTATTTCCTGAGGATCAGGGAATAGCATGTCAACATTTACAATATTGGGTCTGCTACTGCCTTCCACTTGGGCTGTCCTCAGCCTGACTGCACCATGCAGAACCAGCTGATTTAAACAGAGCTGATTTAAAGCTTGAAAACACCCACACAGACATCCTACACATGGACTCCAGCACTCCAGAGGGAACAAGTCTCCCTCAACAGCAGATTCTTCCGGAACTGCAGCCATTTACAGTACCACCTACTCCTGGCTGCATTTTCTGTGCCACTGAAGCTTTTCCTTGAACACTTGAGCAATGAAGCTGCTCAAATATTCCCTGATGGCCACTGCTTTGATTTTTCTGGCAAATGCAGAATTAAGTGGCATGGGGCTGACACGACACAGGTTTTGTAAAGTGTGAAGCAGAGCTCGCACAAGATAATGCCTTTCCACAGGAGACTAAGTCAGGATGACTCAAAGCTTTGTCATCCATCTGAAGACCTCCCTCTTGAATTGGGAAGCAGATCAGCCAGATAATAAGCAAACAGCATAAGGAACTTCTCATGCACCATTATAGAGATGCTTATTGGACAAGCCAAGAATAGAACAAGTGCTATTTCCTCCAATATCCTATTAAACAAGCAGGTTATTGTCATCTTATTTTATACCCAATCGATCAGTGATAAACAGTTACTAAAAACAACCCCAACATAAATCTTGTGTTTTTCCCCTTGCTGGTGCTTTACCTTTGAGCCGCCCTGATGCAGCTTTCCAGTAGAGCATCCCATCCAGGAGAAGCCTCCTCTGGCCCATGTCATCCTTCCGAAACAAAAGCCCATTCTTGCATTTCCCAGATGATTTCAGCTCCATTTTGTGCATGATCTCCTTGAGTCGCTGCCCCTTCTCGCACTCATTTACCATGGCATCCACGTGAGTGATGGTGTCCTTAATTAAACCGAGGGCCTGGGTCAGCTCTTCGTAGTCTCTAGTTCCAGCTAAGGGAGAAGAGAAGCAGTCAGCCACATTGTCAACTCTGTAATACAAGACATGAGCCATCCAAGTGCATTTTAGTATGAGGGTTTCATACTGAACATCTACCAGTATTTCATAGGAGATTAGGTTTAAAAATAAAATACAATGACCCAAAGGCCCGAAAACCTAATGAAACAACAGGTTTAACTACTATAGGTTTGTGGTTGTAGACTTTAAATGCTGCTCTTCTCCTCTGAGGAAAGGCTGAGAGAATTGGGATCATTCAGCTTGGAGAAGTTTCAGAGTGATCTAAGTGTGGTCTTAAGATGGAGAGAGACTATTTACAAGGGCCTGGAGTGGCTGATGGAGGCTAGGGTTAGATTGGATATTGGGAAGGAAATGTTCCCTGGGAGGGTGGTGAGCCCCTGGCACAGGATGCCCAGAGCAGCTGTGGCTGCCCCTGGATCCCTGGCAGTGCCCAAGACCAGGCTGGACAGGGCTGGGAGCACCCTGGGACAGTGGGAGGTGTCCCTGCCCATGGCACGGGTGAGATGAGATGGGCTTTAAGGTCCCTTCCAGCCCACACCATTCTGTTATTCTGACCCTCTGGGGTGAGACTGATCTGACATCTTCAGCCAACAAAGAAGTGTAAAAGTAGGTAACAGCCTGTGTGAGGTAAGAACATGCAAAACATGGCAGAAAAAGGAGCAACAGACAAATGTGAAGCTTCCAGGAACCATCCCACCTTCTGTGTTCTGAATGATCCGTTCCACCAGGACCGGGTACTTGGTGATGCGCTGGGTGACCAGGAGGATGCACTCCTGAACACCCAACCTCCTCACGATGGAACAGTTCCCAATTTTCTAGAAAACAAGACAAACTTGTCATACCCACCGGGCATGGTGCTCTTCTAACTTCCTCTCCATTCACATATTTTCTGTCTCAAAACATTTCTGTACATTAGACACAGCAGCGTGGAATTAGCTGCACTCCTCTACTAAGGCAAAACTCGTGACAACACCCAAAAATTGCTTTTATTACTGGAAAATATCTTAGGTATTGTTTTCAACTAGTGTTAAACAAATGTGGAGTCAGTCATGCAGGGAAACTTGCAAATCTGGACTATTTGACTGCCTGTTGCCAACTGACTGCCCTTTATAGCAGGGTCAGACCTTAATTGCATAGAAAAGTTCTGTGTTTTTAAAACTAGGCTCAACCATCTAGCAGTCAAATAAGGTCAATAATGAAGAAATTAAGTGTTTATTTTACCATTGTTCCCAGTAATCTGACCTACAGAAATACATCCTATTTAGAAAGGGAGGATTGTAGAGCACCAGTTAATCCGACTGCAGGTACAGCACACACCTGGCAGCAGGAGAATACAGTACCATGATCTTTCTTCACAAGAACTGAGGCTACGTATTTTAAAACTTTGATCACTTATTTAGCTCCTTGGAAGAGAAGGGCTCTCACTTTAAAGGTGCCTGGCTAAGAGGAGCTATAAGAATAGAGCTATGCTGGAAAGTTCACACAGTATCACTTACTGGTGACTGGAAAATGAGAATATTTAGGCCTCTGCAAAGCCATCTGAGATTCAGGTTACAGCTTCCACTTGGGCCGTGTCTTTTCAGCCCTTCCTATTAACTGCACATTACAGTGTGCAGCAGATCAGCAAACCACCCTGAAGCCAGTCTTCTGGGTTTGGAAAGATGATGGCGTGAGAAAAATACGACTAAGAGTCCCCACTTTTTCTACAGTAGCCCATCAACAGCACTTATCATTGATTTAATTTATTAACAAACCAATTTACCCTGATGGCCACACAGCAGGACAGAGCCCTGAATAGAACAAATACTCTCTTCCCCAGTCCTAGGTGCTCTCAAGAGGCAGCCTCAAATGTAACACTTGCTAATTGTGGCTTTGTCTCCAAACAGCTCAAAAGAGCTCAAATACAAGACGTTCACAACCCATCAAACAATATGTGTCTAACCCTGCTCATTCGCATTTGAGAGATCTTCATGTGCAAAATAAAGACCGAAGCAGTGGAGCATATTTTGCATGGTCAAAACAGGAGATTTCTGGCTAATGTTTACCTTTATTAAGTTTTGGAACTTCTTATTGCTTTGGAGCAGGTCTTTATAATGGCTAACAGCTTCATTGTGTCCACAACAGAATACACCGTATTTTTCTTTCATTCTCTCCCCATTTTCACCTGAAAACTAATTGGAAATATAAGAATGAAAGACATTAATCATTCAGAGAAATCACCCTCCACTATAAACTCCAGGTTTAAGAGGATTTTATGGTGACTGGTTTCAGAGATGTTTCTCCTGTATTTCAATTTCTTCTGTACCAAAAATGAGAGATTTACACAGTGTGACATGTGAGGGCTTGAAATACCACAAGATAATTAAATATGAAATAAGTGATGGTTGTCATTATGAGAGTTTTTTTAGGATTTCTGGACCTTTGCACTTAAAAAGTCAGAGGATTACAATAGTTGAAGGGAAAAAATGATCATGATATATGATGGAAATTGTTGCATCCACTCCATGCCAGAATGGTACTAAAGCTGCAATGAGTTCAAAGGATCCTGACTGTGTTCTTAAAAGGGCAGAACAAAGATGTTTGGCATTATCTGAAGGAGAGCCATATATGGGATGCACTCTAGGAGTATGTTACATTACTTTTGGAACAGGTGAGAAACAGAACCAAACAAGTCACATATCCCACAGCATGTGCATGTAGATGCCCAAAGATCATTTAATGGCCATTTCATGTTGTTTGTGACTAGATATATTCCTGGGAGTCAAGCTCCCACATGAACTGGGAAGATAACCACAAGCCCAGGATCAAACCAATCTTTACATAACACAACTTTACCCTCACAGGTAGCTTTTTAGAAGCTTTATAGTGTCAACATCATTGGTAGGATTTAATTCATACCTGTTTTACCAAGAGGTCTCCAATGTTCTGGATTATATAATTTCGGTCACTGCCTTCTTCCAAGGATTCCTTTCGTCTCTCCTTCAACTGGAGCAGGAATTGCCCATGCATCTCCAGCAGCTCATCCACACAGGGAAAGAGCTTATTGATGACTGCATTTGGGAACTGCAGTTCCTCCCTCATGGCTTTGGAGTACACCTTCAGCATTATTTTCAGTGTCCTAACATGGTGCATTTCAGTCTGCATTAACTCTGGGCAAGGGAAAATACAAAAATAAAATCACAAGTCGTTTATGTGCCGTGCAATGACCAGTGAGACATAAGAGCAGGCTCTGAAAGCCACCATCATCTTCTTTTTCACCACAAGTCTTTGCATCACTCATGAGAAGCTCTTAAATTTGCCTTGCTAATGTCCCAAGCCAGCAGTGACTGACCCTGCTTATTTAAGGACATCTCCCAGTAGCAGTTGAGCTGCTCCCTAATTGTAGACCTGGGCTTTGCTGCTTGCAGAGCCCCACTGAAACCCATGGGATGCTTAAGGGCATTCACAAAAGGAATTATACACACTAAGGCAGGTAACCGACTCAAAGATCTTCACCCAATTTTAGTTTTCAAGCACAAGTCCAAATGGAAACCAACAAAAATAATTTCTGCTTTAACAACAGTGGCATTATGAAACAGGAAAAGTTTTAAGAATAACAACTCTTACCATAAATAACATCTTGCCTTTTGATAACGTCTTTCTTTTGTCTTTTTGCATAAGGCTGTTCCACTGCAACACTCCAAGATTCTGCCTCAAACTCATGAGCATCTGTTTCTATTTCACTCCGGAGGGACACAGAATATGCATCTAGACCAAAAGCACATTCAATTTCAATTATTATTAAATTGCTTCTCACCATATCCTTCTTCACTATCAGTAACAACAAGAGTAAAAAAACCTCGGTGCTGCTTTAAAACCTGTGGTTTTAAGTTGCATAACAATCTTGAAAAGCACAGAAATTCCATACCTTCCAGAAAAATGGAGTCTGCTGTTGAAGGTGCAAGAGAGACAACGTCATCTGAAGTCTGCTTAAATTTTATAAAGCCTGAATCCCCTTCATCCATGTCTCCTGAAATCAGTCTAAATGGCCAAAGAAATTAGACCAGAACAATTAAAATTTAAAGAAAAATATCCAAATTCTTTAACAAGCACCTTTTCTAAACTACAGTGCAAATATCTTACAATAAATAAATAAATAAAAGATATCATTGCACTCTTTAAACAGTTACATCAATTTAGCAACTCCAACATTGCAGTTTAATTAGAGCAGCCTGAGCAAAGCTTGTAACTTCTGGCACGACAGTTTACAAGGACATCACCTGGTGACAAACTACTGCCAGTCCAGAGTACAAAGGGCACTTTCACTGGAAGGCAGCATAACTGGGGCACATCAAAAGTAAATAGCTACTTAATACAGCAGACAGCTCAGAGTTTGCCTACTATTTTAATGAAGGTATTCTGCAATTTAAAACATGCTGTCTCCTTAACCAGTCAGCACCAGCCCAACCTACAACAGTTGAACTCAGACGAGATCACTGAATTCACAGCAATTCTCAAGACAAATATATCCACAAAAACCATAATCTAGACAGAGGTGCTCAAATACTGCATTAGTTTATATGATATCTTTTGTGACACAGGACAGAGGGACTAAAGACAAATTTTAAAAAAGAGCAACAAAAAGCACATTGTTTAGGCAAACAACTTTCAGCTTTAAAAACTCAATAAAGCTCTTTTGAGCTTGAAAACACAAGTTCTTGTTTTTCTTTTCATGCTGGGGAGGAGGGGGGCAGCTGAAGCCAGTGGATAAGAAAAGAAGCATTTTTACTCACCCAAATTTACTAACAGCTCCAGCAGCGTTCAGTGAAGGCTGAGAATTTCCTCTTTGGGCGATAGTCATCCCGAGGTTCCGGGACAGTGCAGGGGTGCCATCCGGTCCCAGGAGAAGACTTCGGGGCTGCTCCTTCAGAGAAGTGGCTAAAGAGGCAAAAATGGAATTGGTACTCAGAAAATGAGGCGTGCACTGCAGCTCGCCTGCTCTCAGCCCTCGCTCGGAATGCGGCCGGAGAACTGACAGGATCTTGGATGTCAGGAGCTCATTGTCCAAAAAAACATTCTCATTCCATTTTCTTGAAAAGGAACCACAAAAAGACAGCTCGGGGTGAGCTGGAATCGCATTACTTCTGCCGCTGCTTTTTGAATTTGTATTCCCCATGCTCACCACTGGCTGCCCTCAGACCTGGCACAGTAAAGTGGCCCCAGAGATGCTCTGTTTTTATACTACCTGTGATCCTTCTAGAAATGTAAAGCTGCCACTTAACTTACTGTATTGGCTAAATCAGCAGGTCTGAAGTGCAGGAAATTGGTCCCTACTGTGCCCATTTAGTGTGGAAATTGCAAAGTATCTTCTCCTTTAGTAAAACACCAGAACCTACACACAATTATTCACACCCCACCGTATAAGGGCACAGAACATTTCATGGCAAACAAGAAAAATCAGAGATCACAGAAAAAAAAACACAAGTTCTTTGCAATGCTTATTGCTCAGAGCGATTTATATCTGCATGCACACACACTGCACATAATAGATACCAGAGCTAAATTTAATTTTAATACTGCAGCTTTTTAATGCTTTTTCAATCTAGACAGACTGTGAACTGGAAAGATATTTGAAACTTTAATCACTATTACACAATACGTGGAAGCCTGTAATAGACTTATAAAAAATGGATACAATTATTTAGTACTAATGTCTGTAATAAATGATAAGGAGCAGGAGACAAAATACATCCTTTTAAAAAAGGAACTTCAGGGAAGTCAAAGACCAAGACTCAGCCAATCTTTAGAATTGATCCCTGACAAGGTGTGTAGCTGCCCTTTTTCAAAGAGCTTTTAAGGACATGGGAGTGGGAGAGATCTTACAGATCCTTGAGCCCAGGGCTCTGTCACTGCAGGGACAGACCCAGCTCTTCTCCCAGTCCCATGTCCAGGAGGCTGCTCCAGGACCAGGGGGCAGCTGCTGTAGCAGTTCAAGGAGGTGCCCTGTTCCCAGACAAGGCTTATGCATCGCTTTTCTGCTGAAAACACTGGCGTCCACCCATCCCTAAAAGCTTCCCTTTTTTAGCCTGCCCTCCTTAGTGTACCTTTACTAATAATTATCTCTCCACTTCTGCCTCACTCAGTGAAGCAGTTAAATCAAGGTATTTGTGGTTCTTGTCATGAAACAGGTTTTTCCACATTTTTTCATATCCCGTGCTCTACGCCAGCTTGTCTCTCATTTCATCTTCATTGACAGAAGAATTGTTTTGGGGCTGCAGGGGAGGTTTCATCAATGACATTTAATAGAAATTATATCACCACATCTTTTCCTGCTGGAAATACCTCTCTCAAAACCATTTTAGCTTTGAAACCTCCTGGCTACACATAGAGCACGCTGTCAGTCTACAACAAACTGGGTAAACTGAGTCCCTTCCATCACCTCCAAGCCCCAAAAGGAGACTAATTAGATATTTGCAAGATTTGTCAAGTGAGATTTCTTAAACAAATAATAAGCAATGTCCCTCTGTTTCCATTTGGGGAAGTATTGAAATTATTGGCCATCAAGTTCTCTTTCTGTGCTCCACAAACCTGGAACATAAAGTTCTGTTACACAAGGATAGGCCAGACCTAAAAAGCTCCAGAGGAAAAACAAGGGGAGAGGGATGGGAACATACAACACAGATTTATACCTTTCTGAAAATGAGTTTTTCTTTTACATTGATACAATATCCTTGGGATTTTTTGCTGGGCACTGCAGTCTGCAGGGTTATGCTGTGGCTAAGAACATACAATGGCCAGGCTATTAGCTGTTCCTTTAATTTCCAGCCTCTGCTTTTGACCAAGGAAAATGAGTACTGTCTGCCTAGCAGAGTCTGCACGGCCCAAAAGCCATTTTCTGAGTTCAATTAGCACTGTCTGCACACTGCTGTGCCCCACATCGATCGCTGCTCCCCTCACACAGACCAGCCTGGGTACCACAGAGCTCCTCACCGCCCAGCCCTACAGACAGCTTCTCCCATTTTCATTAGCCCTTACTGCTTCCTATTTTAGTCTCTGCACTTTCTCCTAAATGCACAGACCCATTCTTGGTAATGCAAACAGCCACTTATCTCCTTATAACAATTATCCCCTGTGCTACCTCTTGGGAAGAATCCTTTCACGAAGAAGCCACCTTGCAGTGCAAATGGTACCTGAAAACACCTGAAACAGCCAGATTGCTGCTCAGTTATCCGAGTCAGCCGTGCTCTGACAGTCAATCACCTGCTCTGTTAATGCAGACCTTGTAACATCTAAAATTAAAACACCTGTGACTGGGATGGTCTTTTTTTTTTTCCAGGAGCAAAAGGATATTTCAAAGCCTACACTGCAATACAGATGTTCCTTTCTTCTTGTTTTTTTTTCCTCCCGGATCTTTTTTCCTCACTTTGTTTCAACAAAGATTTATGTTCAGACCATTAGTGCTAGCTTGTCTTAGAGATTTCTAGCAACCACTAGCTGCAGGCAAGTTTTAAATAGACAATTATGAAAATCTGATGTAAAACAAAGTTCACAGTTCTAGTCTTTTCAGAGGCCAGAGAATAGACAATCAATGAAAAAGGAGCTTATTGATCCCTTTTCACCATGATATTTTGAGGTTACACAGCAAGAAGGTATAAAGAAAAATAAAAAGATAAAAAGATAAAAACACACAGGAGATTGCTAGGAGCCTCTAAGCCATTCCCAATAGAAAAAAAAATGAAACCATCTTATTAAAAGAGACCTTCTCTATACTTCAATAACACACTGTGTATAGCCTTTAAAACATATTATAGAAAAAAATACAATTGAACAGATAAGCCTTGAGCACAGAAATCATTCTTTAGTACAAACCTGGGGAAATGCACTGGGGCGAACTTTGTGGAGATCCAGAAGGTCTGTGTTGCAAATCTTTCTGCTATAGGAAAAAATACAATATTCTTACACATACAGACAAAACTTTCAGTCCAAAATCAATCAAATTTTTCCTATCCTATAGCATTAACTGTAAGTGAAGATGTATACTGAGAATATAAAAGATTTAACACAATAAGAGCTTTGACTTTTTCATGTGCCAGATGAACAGAATGTAGACATTAACACTTTGTATTAAATTCCACAAAGTATAAATGAGGCTGAAATAGAACCAAAAATTAAGTTACAGATGAATTAAAACTATGATAATTAATTTATTAGATGAAAGCAAACCCTTTATGTTGACAGTCTTCACCTACACTTTCCTGTTATTTAGTTCATAGCAATACTGACTAAATTAACCCAGCCACTTTTGACAAAAATTTAGACTGTCCATTTGAAATTGCATCTTTGGTAATCTTTGGCAAACTTAGTCCTTCCAACACTAGGATATCAAAAACCATCAAGATACAAGTTATATAATATGTAAAGCAGTTAAATAAACAATATAGGCTGAAAAAAATGGCTTTTGGGCAGCTTTCCTTTGGGGTTTCCATTTCTGACTTCATTCCTCAACCCATTTGGTGCCACCACTCCCTCTCTCTTCCTCAGGAGTGGTTCGTCAGGCTGATTCAACCAGGAAGTTTTGTGCAGTGGTGAAGAGTGGAAATTAAAGCATGACAGCAAGTGAACTTTTCAGTTTCAAAGGAAAATGCACAATGTCCTGAGATTTTTAAAATTATACACCAAAACCCCTACAAGAACATTTCTGCCCTCAGAAGAGTTCCATTCTATATCACCAATGGCTGAACACATTTCCTCTAACCTCTAATTGCTCAGTCTGAGCTGCTCTGCTCTCTCTTCTCCCCCCTCACACTACTCCCTAATCTGCTATCAGTCTATGAAATCATCAGCACTTGCAGGTTAAAACAAACTAAAACTCCCTCAAGTATTATTAGTTATAAGGAAGAGGAAATGATTTTCAAAACCAATACCAGAACAAAAAAACCCAACAGACAGACATCTATGTGAAACAATCTGTGGCCTTACATTCAATCACGGGCACCACAGTGACAGAGACAAAAAATAAACAGCTTGGCAAGACAAACTTCATCACAGTTCCCAAATGAAATCAGCAATTGCACATTTTCAAGCTTAGAAAAACATGGAACTATTATAACAAAATTCTCCTCCACCCCTCACACTCTTCCATCAGCTCTGAGATGGCACAACATTCAAAGGTACCATATAATTCAATTATATTCCCAATAAAAGTGATACGTTTGAGCATTCTTAAGGTTAGTCACAGTTCTGGGACACAGGGTAAGTAATTTACAGTATAACAATAAAACATTTCACTTTATCTCCCCTCCATACCTTATCCTTAATTACTATAATGACAAGTTAATAACTACTCAATGCCTTGAAAATGTAGGGCAAGATTCTGTACTGATGTAAATTAAACCACTCACATAAATTAAACTTATTATGTCAAGCCTTGTTATTATAAAAGAAGAACAAATGTTAAAGCCCACCTTGGGTCTGATGCTGCTGCATTCAGTCAGCAAACTCTTGCAGTTCTTGTGGACATTCACTGCACAATCTGAAATGCACACACACACACAAATGACTTAATTAATTCTTCTTTCCCATCTAGGGAAAGGAAAAGTGACACATAAAGGATCTCAATTTTGAAACAGATGCAGAGTAAGCTCAGGTGCTGTGGCAAGCATCCTGCTTGTACATGTTCTGCTCTTGATTTTATACCAAACCTTCGAGTTTTTTCAGTGAAACTCAGAGCCATTCTGTGTGCAATCCACACATCCACAGCCACTCTGGAATGCACACGCAGTTTTCTGCCCAACCTGCACAGCTTTCCTCATCTTTGCAAAGGCCATTTCTGTGTCTCTCCATCCAAAATTGATACCAATCAAGAAGGCAGCAATTCTTTGGCTCCGCAGGAATAGCTGCCTTTCTGCACAGGCAATTGCTAGGAGCTGCAGTAACTACAGTAAATTAAAGATCAAAACATCTCCAGAATCACCAGAGCATTACCAGCACCACAGCACTACCACTCTACCAGCTGCACAAAGGAACTGTTCCCAGATACAGGAACCAAAGCAGCCATCTCACCCGAACACCATAAAACTTAATAGTACAATAAAATCCAATCTCTTTCTTCAATAACTATTTATTGAGAAAACGGGAGGGGAACTGATACTGCTAAATATCTTGTGTAGCCTTTCTGCTCATCTATAAAACAAGATCCTTCACAAAAAGCAAAGCAGGACACCAACAACTCAGTAAAGGACACCAGGATTTGCCTTTCCCAGACATGCCTGTTAAAAGAGAAATAGAACGAAACTGGGAAGATGAACACCACATTACCACTACAGAAATGCCAGTTTATGTTTAAAGCACAGAGGAAAAATTATTTAAGGTCTCTTCAGAACCACCCTCGCCTGGCGCCAGGACTGGGGATCTGCTTTAAGGCTGTTGGCTACCCTAGAGAGATGCTCACTTGTGTCTTCCATAATTTCAGCAAAAGCCTGAGAACAGAACTAAAATACTTTCTTGGCCTTAAACACAAATAAATTAATAAAGATATAAAAACAAGACTGAAAGAAAGACTGAGTGCACAGACCTGCAAGATGCTCACATGTTATTCAACTTTCCCAAGCGTGGGAAATAAAGAGCCGAGCTGTGCTCCTGAGTGGTTGCCACACAAAAAAAAATTCTACAAAAACTATCACCTCCCACAGCTTCTCTCTTATTTGGGATATTCCTACCACCACCACACCCCACGCCACAAACCAAAAGGCTAATTTCAAATGCATGTAGCCTCTGCAAATGCACAAGAAAAATGTAACAAAATTATTCACCTGTTAAAACTCTATGGAGAATAACAAATATATTCATTATTTCAATAATGAGAAGGCTTTCATGTACAATGAGGGAATGAACAGCTTGTTACAAGACATGGCCCAACAACAAACAAGTAGTTGACAATGGAAATCCCTTTTCTCCTGAGACAAAGAAACAAACTGTAGGACAAAAATCACCACACAAAAGGAAATAGAGAAAATTCTCCATGACGTCAGGCTGGGTTGGCTTCAAGTCCTGCTCACAGATGGGTTCCCTTCAGGGCAGAACAGGCAACCCTACAGCCACTGCCTTCCCACACGGTCCTGAAATCCACTTAACCTATCTAGCATTCTGTAATACAGTCATCTAGAAACATCAAACTTCAACTGGATATTCATATTCCCTGATATTTACCCACTTTCAGTGATTACATTCAGTAATTTTTTTCCCTATCAAAGATTAGTAGGACCAATTCCACTTGAAAAATTTGGGTTCCTTGTTAAGGTAACTGTAAAAGGGATCTCACTTAAAAATGTATTTCAATTTTAAAACTATGCCCTTGCTCTGTTAAAGATAACAGCTTGTGGCACTCTCAGTAGGTATTTTTCACTTAATCAGCTGACATATCTAATAGTGCTGTGTATGACTTCCCTATGCTGCTGAAAGGTTCTTTACACAACAGTGGAGAACATACTAGAAAACAGGAAACTGCAGCTGAATCCAAGGACCTGATTCTCCATGAGACTATCTGAAATGCATTTACTTAATGATTTAAAAGTGGCATATTTTTGCCCACATAGGAGAACTCTGAAACCTGCCAGAAGACTTTTATAAGCATACTTCATTTTGTAAAACATGCTCCAGCTTCCTCTACTCAGCAGAGTTCTGCAGTGCTGAAGGAAGGACACTCCAATTCAGCACGAGAATGAGATTTTTAATACTGTGGTTTCCTTTTAATGCATGCAAGATTTCTGCATTTATTTTCATTATTCTGCATTCTCATTCAGCCTCTCCCAAAATGGTATCAGAGAACTGCAGGGGTCAAGAAAAGAATGAAGGATAGGGGACAGCAAAGAAGGGACAGGAACTTGCACAAATGGAGGCTGATTTTTAAGAGCAGAGATACATATGATGGGTTGTTTACAAGTATATAGAAGTAAAAGATCTCTAACGGGTGAATAGAAATACCTGATTTCTATCCTTTTCAGCCATCCAATGTAAAGCAGCATTAGTAAACTCCATCTGACAAAGAAAATTATTTTTGCATAAAGCATCAGTAGCATTTGGTCTTATTCTGGTCCATAATTACGGAAGGTACCAAAAACAAAGAAACAAAAAAAAAAAGGACAGTTTTGTCAGCAAGCTCCTCCCAAATGGAGAGGCACAGAAGATATTCCTGAGAAAGGCAGAGATAAGAACTCAGAGGACTGCATCCAGGCTCCTCCCTGCCTTCTCCTCCCTCAATTACTCACTGAACAGCAAGAAAATTAATTCGGCAGGGAGAAACAAACCCTCTGAAGGATTTCATCTTGATACAGACTATGCAGAAGGGCTGCAGCTCTGGCCAGTGCTGACAACACCCGACAAAGTGCCAACACACTGAGAAGGTCCAAGGATTTGGATCACCTCAACTGGATGGGGACAGGAGCACCACTATAACTAAGGTACCAGAGCAATTGAACCACACACAGCGTGGACACTGAGCAAACCCACCAGGTTTGTTCCTGGGCTTTAATCAACAGGTTTGAAATTAAGGCTGAGAATTTTGGGAGCATCACATTATCCCAGATCTGCTTATTACAGGGACTGTCACTCCCTCTGAAGCATTCTGCAGGGGCCAGTGCCAACGATGACCTAATGAGAGAGTGACTAAAGCAAGGACCTCAACCAGCAAAGAAATATTTAAGACAAAAAGGCTCAGAAAACACCATAAATATCAGAAAATATCTTGTTCATGACTAAGAGTAATTAATTTAATATCTGGTATAATAAAAAACTTTCCCTTATTAATGAGATGCTTTCCCAAAGGCTCACAGAAAGTAATTTACAACTTAGGAGCATTTTATTGGAGAACACATTACAACACCCAAAAGCATCACCCAGCTCACAATATGACAGGGCAACAAACCTGACTGAAAAGAGGAAGGCAAAGACATTTTCTCCCCCAACTGGAATACCTTCCAGGGGAGCAGATGCTGCCAGTGTCCTATAAATGTCTTCCAGAATTGGATTCCAGGACAAATCTATGACTCACCAGACATTATGAGCTCTATGACCCTGACCTTTGGTCTGGAATTGTACTGCCCAATAAAATAACTCTTAAAAGACTGTTTGTAAACAACAACTAACGGACAAAAATGTTGTGATTAATCTAAAACTGAACTACTGACTTTCTTTATTTCAAGGATTTTTATGTTTATTTTTTCAAAAGACAGATTAAAAAAAACCACTCTAAGGCAGCTAAGTTCAAACAGGGACAGATTTTAACAGTGATAGATTTTAACAGTGATTCTACTGATACAAGAAGCTTAAGCACTGTTTGAATGCTACAGACATATTCACCACCTATGAAATCCAACCAGCAGAAGACAGACAAGGACAAAACAGCTTCACTGTAAAATTAGTAATTTTAATTTTTTTTCTGTTTTCCACTGTCTAATGCTTCAGAGATCAAAGAGGATCTTTTCCCTCCTTCCTCACCCTTACATCATACAGGGAACTCCTCCCTCTTGAACTGACAAAGGAAACAACATGCATATCAATGATTAACACAAAATATAAACTCTGAATTTACACACAGAGATACACAACAGAGAGGCCAATAAATATTTCAAACCACCACAGCATTCCAGAAAAAGCAGAGTGACTGTGATAAAATATCTCAGGAAAGAGGAGGAGTTTCAATGGAACACGAGGAAGTTTCTGTGTTAGGTAAACTCAGGTCAGGTATCTTCAGGAACTCGGAGCAGATTTAATTTTGTCCTAGTGGCTCCGGTGGCCGGTGTTTACTTGTTTTCTCACCTGCCTAATTACGCAGAGGCAGAAACCAAAAACTGGAAGGGTGCAGGGAGATGAGATACTTCACATTCTGAAACAGAGACAGTCCACGCCAGAGATCAACAGCACTAAATTATCAAGTTTCAGCCTCCCTGCTACAGCATTCCTCTTTGTCTCCAAAACAACCTGCAATTACTTTCTCACTGGATCTGGTTTTATTGTCAAAATATCAGCTGGATGAAGCAGAGAGAGTTTTGTGTGATTCCCAACACTACAACTTCTGGTGGCCATGGGGTTTTCTTTAGGCATAGAAACACATAAACCGATGCTTCTGGTTTTTAAACAATGCCAAGTAAAATCTGTATGTTAGGCTAAAAGAAACTGGAGTCCCAATTCAATTCTCTCACACTGAACCCTTCCCCCAATCTATACTACAGAACTGAAGCAGCAACTATGACAATCATAAAAGGTATTTAAAATATTTCATAGGTAAACAGTAGGTGGAACTACAACACACGATGTCCGATGGCTTCTGTTGGTGAGCCATGTTGCACGTCTTTCTTTTATTTTACCATGCCGAAGAGAAACTATTACTCGAAACTATTACTAAATTTAAACTGAAAGTACCAAATAAAAAAGCCTGCCACAAAACCTTCTGAAGAGGGGAGTGCAAAGGAACTAAGAAGCAGCCCTTTTTTCACTTGGTGACACAAAACATCTTCAAACAATATTGAGAAATTATGCTTATTTATTAGAGCAGCAACATCAGATATAGTACCAGAAACATTCAGAAAGCTATTTGTTCGAATCACTGCCTGTTTCCCTGCTCCTCCTCCAAAATCCATCACCACTCCTATCTCCTGCTGGCGTTTCCTTTCAGCACACACAAGCTAAGTTGATATCATCTCCCGCTCCTCTCCCCAAGGAGCCGGGGCCGTGGAATATTTAAAATGGGTCAGTCTTCGCGATTGTGGATAAGCGCAGGTTTTCACCCTTTTTTCTCTAATGGATTTAAAGTCTTTTCACGTACATCCCAGACTTTTCTCGCTGCTGCAGCACCAGTAAATACAGTGTCTAAGAACCGAGAGGACGAGGTGCGTGTTTTAATGATCACAAGGATGCTCAGACTCAAAATGTGGAATAAAAAAAAAAACCCTTTTTCACACACGCTACAGCCACTCGCCTCCCTACCGCAAACCGCAATATTTTTCACTCCTTCGGTAACCCCCTCAAAGAGCTATCTAATGTAAACACTGCATCTTTCACGCTGCGTCCCGCAGCTGAAACCTTGAGTTACAAAGGTCGGGACGGCTTTAAACCTGCGGGACAGGGACAAAGTCAGGATCAACCCGCTGCCCCGGCCAAACGCCGGGAACCCCTGGAGCCCTCGCTGCCCGCACAGGGACCGGGGCCGGGTGGTCTCCGCGCCGCGGCCATGGAGAGGGGATGTCGGTGACCCGGGGATTCGCGGAGCCGGAGGCCGGCGGGCGTGCTGACAGCCCCGGTCTCTTACCGGACTCCCCGGGGAGCCGCCGGTTCCCTCTCGGTCCCGGGAGCCGCCGCCACAGCAACAGGAAACGCCCCCGTGTCCCGGAAGGAAAAATGGGGATGAGGGTGCGCCTGCGCGGGGCGGCACGGCCGGGCAGGGTCCCGGCCCCTCGGGGACACTGCAGGGACAGCGCTTCCCCTGAGGGAAGGGGACACCCTGAGCCCGCGCTTTCCCCCTTCAGGGAGCGCACACGGACACTCATTAGCCAGTGTTTTCTCCTCAGGGGGGGCACATGGTTACCCCTACCCCCTGCTTTCCCCTCAGGGAGGGCACATGGATACCCCTACCCCGCGCTTTCCCCTCAGGGAGGGCACACGGACATCCTGAACCTGCGCTTTCCCCTTCAGGAAGGGCACACGGACACCCATTAGCCAGTGTTTTCTTCTCAGGGAGGGCAAATGGATACCCCTAATCCGTGCTTTCCCCTCAGGAAGGGCACACGGACATCCTGAACCCACGCCTTCCCGTCAGGGAGGGCACACGGACATCCTGAACCGGCACTTTCCCCTCAGGGAGGGCACAGGAACCCTACCCCGCGCTTTCCCCTAGGGAGGCACACGGACATCCTACCCCGCTTTCCCTCAGGGAGGGCACACGGACATCCCTACCCCTTGTTTTCCCCTCAGGGAGGGCAAGAGCACCCATAGCTCACACTTTCCCTTCGAGGATGGCACATGACCACCCTTAGTCCATGTTTTCCCTCAGCGAGGCATACAACCACCCATAGCCCTCGCCTTCCCTGAGGTATGGCAACCTTCACAGAGTGGGGAGCACCCTCCATGTTATCCCTCAACCCACCTGTTCCCCTCATAGAGGACACAGCCACTCCAACTGCCCCTCAGGGAGGGCAGAGCCACCCATAGTCCTCACTATCCCCTCAGGGAGGGCACATGGCCACCTACAGTACGTGCCTTCCCTGAGGGAGGGCACATGGCTTCCCCAGCCCTGTGTTTTCCATCAGGGAAAGCAGAGCCTACCACAACCCACACCTTCCTCCAGAGAGGGCACATGGCCTCTCATAACATGCTCCTTCCTCCTGCAAGGAGGGCACAGAAGTCCCCAACTCACATGTGTCCCTCACGGAGGGCACGAGCGTCCTTAGCCTGTGCTTTACGCTCAGGGAGGGCACACAGCCACCCATGGCCTGCTCCTTCCTCCTGAAGGGAGTGCATGGCCACCCATAACCTGCATTTTCCCTCAGGAAGGGCACAGGGACTCCAGCCTGCATATCCCGCTCAGGGTCAGCATGAGCCTTCTCAGCCCACGCTTTCCCCTCAGGGAGGACACAGCCAAACCAAGCCCACACTTTTTCCTTAGGGAGGACACACGGCTGCCCAGAACTTGTGACTTCTCTGAGGGAGGACACATGGCCCCTCTCACCAACCTATGTTTTGCCCTCAGGGAGGGCACACGGCCACCCTTAGCCCACACTTTCCCCCCAGGGAGGACACACAGTTCCTCCCAAACTAAAGAGGCCCCTAACGGATGGGATATGGCATCACCTTCAGCATGGCACTTCATGTGTTTGCACAGTGCTGGGACTGGAAATGCATCATTCATTATTAAAAGCCTGGTGGGATTTGCCATCCCAATGTGATGAAGTGTTTACAAACACCCTGCCAAGGGTGTCTGGAGGGTTGGCAGGCACTGGCTTCCCTGTCCACCCCATAAGAGCGAGTGCCAGCCCAGGCCTTTGTTAGTGACCCCTGCGCAGACACACAACAAGAGCAAAGGGGAATTATCTTCCCCACCAGCAGATCTATGCACTGACTCATAGAATCAAACTGCTTGCTGGGAAAAAAACACCTTTTCCTTGACACCAGTAAAGTCTGATGTACTAGCACTGGGCTGCTGCAGTACTTGGTGCAGGGAGGAAAACTGGGAAGAGCTCTCCACCTAACCTCACCTCCCGATTTTACTGAGGATTTACATTACTCATCATAAGTTTGTCATATTTTAAATCACACATATCCAGGCTGCCTGTTGAGCTTGAAAACACAACATACATGATTACAAAACAAACTTCCCCCTCAAAATCCACCCTGCAGCTTTCCTGTGTTGCTTTGAAAGAATCTAGTACCGTTTGGGCTGGAAATGTGATGAAATCCTGCCATGGGGCCAGTGTGGTCTCTGGTTTCCACACTGCCACCTGCTTAATCGATTTTATTTTTATCTTCATCTCATAGTTGCAAGCTTTTCCAAAATGTTCCCTTTCATGCCGCTTCTCTGCAGGACTGAGTACACTGAGGTCCCAGTTGTTTATTGGGGCCTGTCAACACTACAGAGAAATGATCATTAAATAAAGCAGTTTGGGGGTAAACAGCTGGCTGTCACTTGGTGACTGATTAATCCTCAGGCACTTCAAACTTCGTGCTTTGCTGTAATATAAAAATAAAGCACTGCAGATTGCCCAACTGCAGCTGTCATGGAGAGAACGTGCTGTGCTTGTGCGGCCTCGGGGCATCGCCACAAAATCAGTGCAAAATCTGGCACAGCAGCCAGCTCCAAAGCTCCGTAGCTTAGAGCTAAGGTTTGGATTGCAAAGAAAAGCAGAACACCAACTGTCTAATCCTGTGTAATTCTGTAATAACAAAAGATTTCTTGCTGAATGTATCTCAGGTCCATTGCTCTCCTTATGCATTTGTCACCCGAGTGTACAAAATCCTGAGGTTTTATCAGGGAATGGAAGGAGCAGCTCTTGGAGATGTTCCAGTTTGAGGCAGTATTGCTCAGATATGAAAAGAAAGTGAAACGCAGAAAAGGAGAAGCAGTGAGAATAGGATGTACTTTGGTTTCCTTTTCTAAGCCCTCTCGTGCTGGCTGAGCCACCTCTGTGTCAGAACACAGCTCAATGTTTCCTCTGCAACCTGCACTGCAGACGCTTTCACATTTGCCTCAGAACCACCTTAACCCACAGCTCAACGCAGCCACTCTGGTTTTGCCTCTGTTTGTTTGGACTCCTGTCAGTAATTGTTTATTCCAAGTGGGACTCACAGTCCATTTATCTTTGTCATCATGTTACAGCAGCCAAACCTCCTTTTTACCCCCAAAACAGAAGATTTTTGTCAGCTCTATCTCTCTCTGAAAATGCAAAGTTCCAGATTGCCTGCTGCTTTTCAGATTTCTCAGGACTCTGTATGGGCTATGAACAGAAATGTCAGGATAGAAAATCAAGTATTTCTTCCTTATCATATGCCAAAACTACCCTTCATCTATCAGCTAATTGGTGCTGCACTGGGAATCCTAAAACCAAAACTGTACAGGCAGAAGTGCCAACTGAGGTGAATTTTACACCAAATTTCAGGTCTAAACCAAAACTGTTCTGGCTGCTCCTTGGCCATGGATGGGGGACACACTTCAGAGACCTGTGTCCTCTCCCTTACTTATTGTGAGAAAGGAAATGGTTCCCCAAACCTCTTTCACAATGCGCCTTAAGTAAGTTCTGCAGGCCAGTTGTTACAGCAACCAGTTAGAGATCAGCCAGTGCACTGAAGCAGCCAGCAGGGTCAGCCTAGGACAGGTGGACAGTCCAGCACGGCCTATATTGTTCAGGAAGATTCATTAAACTGAGCACCTTCTCTTAAAGAAAAGGAGTTTGTCTGAAGCCTGCCAAGCTTTGGTTGCAGCTATACGTTTCCTTTTGAAGAGGATGGTCAATCTGACACCCCTGTGGGGGTCTGGGCTCTGTCTTTCCCATGAAGTAACAGAGGTGTGTCTGTCAGCTAAAGAAGATGTAGCAGACCCACCTCTACCGCAGTGCTCAAGCTCAAGGGAAGCAATCCTCCTTCCATCTATATTCCACAGCATCCCTGGCTCGCCGCCACAGCACAGCCTGCTTGGAGAGCTCTCCTCCTGTCAGGGCTTCCCTGGGACTCATCTAACTCTTGTTGCATAAACTCTGGAAGCATGTTTATAAGAGAGGATTAATTTAGGCACAGAACCTTCTCCACCCATGATAGCTAAGGCTCAAGAGGAGCTTTCTCATTTCCAGGTGAACAATAAACCTAGAGACTCACAGCTCATAGTTTACACAATGGCAGAGTTTGGGTGGCCGCTGTTGTCGAGATCTCTGTGATTGCAATCATTCCTCTCAGTTTTTCATGCCTGCCAGGCTCCTAACAGCACATCTGTAAGCTGCAGAGACTCCTGCATCTCTACCCTTGACAAGCAGCACAGCCTCCTTCCCTGGCAGACTCTGTCATGTGGGGTGAGGATAGATGGGAGCAATCAGTGGGACAGAGAAACGAGTTACCATGTACCAGGCTATCGGAGCTGCCCACTTTTTTCACAGCTCACACACATGTTGCTTGCAGAACAATGGTTTTTTGTTCTGACTTAAATGCAGAATTCTGCCTGCTGTTACTGTCTCAAATAAAAAGAGCTCTCACTCCTCTAGCTCATCACAGCCATGGAAGTCACCAGACTTTCTGTGTCTGCTGGACAGTGAAAAGACTTCAGGCTTGTAATCATTCCCCCATCCTTCCACCCCCTTCAGCTTTAACCACCATCTTTTCCTGTATTTTCCACGAGCTCGTTTTGCCTTATACCACGTGGTGGTGCTGCAGTTAAAAATACCACGGAGACAACAACAGCAACAACAGCACCTGACCAGCGATGGGCTGAGGGCTGGCGGGTGGCCAAGGCGTAGGGATGGTCAAATGTGAGTTCATGAGGAGAAAACAAGAGGCACAGCCAAATATCCTCACATCCTGGCAGCAGCCACGGCTCAGACAGAGCCTGACAGAGCAGCTCACACTTCAGAAAAGTAGGCCTGCTGCTCCTGCTTCTCGGTGGCCCCGGAGCTTGCTGTTCCAGAGCTCTACCGGGCACTAGTCAGGAGACCACACACCGCTGCAGCAACGGGAGCTGCTGATATCAAGTCCCAGCTCAGCAGCAGCTCGCAAAAGTTTCAGCCCAGCATCATCCAAATATAGGCACTCTCAGGCCATCAGCTGTCACAGCACAAGTCTCAGCCCAGCTCTCACCACACACAGGCCATTAATTTTAACAGACATCTCAGAACCCTGCCCACTTGCTCAGCCTCAGTTCAACCCACTGCAAAGGGAGCATAAAACAAGCTGTGCTGCTGTGCTGCCTGTGTTAGCCTGGGCAGCTGAGAGCCAAAGGAGATGTCACAGAGTCCCAAACATAAACCAGTGCCTCAGGCACCTTGCAGTTTTCCTCCTGAATGTTCACAAGACAGAACACAGATTCTACATGGAAGGGGTGACAAACAAGGTGAAAGTTACTATCACTCATGTCCAATCCCTGTGCATTTATGATGGATGAGCCATGCTGAGCCTCCCTCCCATTTCAACAGCCAGCTCCAACTCCATATCACAGATCTCCATGGGGGCTGCCCAGAGGAGAATCACTCACACTAACAATGCTCTCAGAGTTCCCAAGACCATGCAGAGCATGGCTCCATGCTCATGGGGATCAAGGATTGTCTGTATCCTCCCAGGTTAAGGTATTTGTGTGAAGCAGTGTGCAAACAGAGCCTCTGCTGGGAGGTTCCTTACACAGGAATGACAAAGCATAACTATCTCCTCCCATAATATTTAGGTTCTCTCTAAATATCCACAAAGCTCTTATTCAGCTCCCTGCTTCCTGCTTTTTGCTGTGATGCCTGAAAAATGCTCACTAATAGCCAGCTCTGTGTCCCTTTTCAATTTCCCTCCAGCTGCCCTGAAGGGAAAATATATTTCTCACCGAGGCATGTCCGAGGGCAGTCAGTCCCTTTATGCCCCAGAAAGGTTTTACTGACCTTAAGAGCCTTTGAGAGAGTGAGCATTGCTTGAGGGTACAGGGTGGAGAAAGAGAGCAATCCTTTCATTTCCAGAAAATTTTCTCTGCCCACAAACAATCCCTTGGGAATTAAAACGTTCTTCAGTGCCCTGAGTACCTGCCCCAAAGAGGAGGGACAGGGTTTGTCAGCCAAAGCCATGCCACAGTGGATGCAGTGAGAACACAAAGGCCCATGCACACTGGCACTACTTAGAGCTGAAAAGCAAAAGTCTCATCCATGCAGGTCCTGGGAGGCAACATTTGACCTTTTGTTAGTTAATAAAGTTTTGGATGCTTTAGAAATCCCTGTGCCCATGCACAGGGCAGATACTGAGCTGAAACATCACTGCAGCTGTGAAGAACAACCAAAAAAAAAATCCAGCTACACTCAGGCAGTTGGGATGTTTGTTCAGGCAAAGCAGAACTTCATGACAAAAAAAAAAATTAGTAAAAGAGTTGACTTAGAACCCTCCTTGGGGGAAAGGGGCAGGAAATGGTCAAGTGGCCAAAGAAAATGAGGATAAATTATTGCCAGGCAGGATTTAAAGATCATTTAGACTATGTGGAGAAACAACCAAGCCAGACCAAGCAGGGTGGTGGGGTAGAATCGAGGCAGGCAGAGAAGTGAAGCAATCCAGAGCACTGGTTTAGGCAGAGGAGAGGCCAGCCTGGGGCAGACAGGGAGTGCAGGCTGGGGCAGAGCCAGGCAGTGACAGCCATACTCACTCAGGCACTGCAGACCACTTTTATTCCTAAGAGGTTTGGCACACAGCGAGCAGCTGGTGCAACTGGAGAAAACCCCTGGCACGAGCTGGTGCCCATTGATATCTTTCCACCTCTCTTTTGTCTCCTTTGCCTCTTTCTCCTTTTCTCTCTCCTTGGGCTGCTCTTTGTTCTTACCCTGGAAGGAGAGAAGAACACAGCTCAGTCACAGGCCTTGCACTGCCCACATGTTCCTTTCCCAGATGGTACATATCAGCAGAAAGCTGGTGGGCAGCAGGTACAATGGGGTTTTCTACTTGAAGAATTTAACAATTCCTTCCACAAATTCAACATCTCTCCCTCACCTTATCCTTCTGCCAGGATCCGGTGACTCGGCTCCGCAGGGAACTCAGACGTCGCATCACCTTTGTGCCTTTCTCTGCTTTATCACTCTTCCCACTGTCCTCATTTCTGAAAAAAAGGCCAAAACATCTTAAAAAGGTGGAAATTCACTGACCAAGCCCACGTTAGGGAGATCCCTGGTAAAGTTCATTGAAGCAGTACTTCAGGACGCCAGGTCTGAGCTTTCCATATCCTGGAGGATCTGGTTTGGCATCAGCCATGTCATTTATTAATGAGACACTTGCAATAAGGAGCTGAACTTTCAAACTATGTGTGCAAGCTTTATCCAGTGCCATACTCCTGCCTGAACCCCTGCAGATACCAGTGCCCTGCATGCAGTATTAGCAGGGCAGAAGAGCTTAGATGGAGGGGATTTGAAATCAGTTTGCTCTCAGAACACAAAGCGTGTGTGTCACCCGCTGTGTCACTTACTCATTAGACAGGAACTCAAACCAAGTGAGGTTCTGCTGGGAAGAATCGCTGCCTTCTTGCACACAAGCTCTCTGCTTCACCCTGGGCAGGAAAAAGGCATCAGACACAGCAAAGAACACAAAGAGCAGAACTTCTGGGTCAGCTGAAAGTGTCATCTGCTGGAGGGGGAAGGACATGTTTGGAGTTATAGAAGAGGCACATGAAATGCCCCTTCTTGCAATTTTATCCTGGTTTCACCAGAATAAATCATTGATTTTGGTACCCTAGCGATTTGCCCCTCAAGGGACCAAGTGTCCTTTGCCAGGTGGGTCTTAGGCAGACCTGTGACCTCCCCACGTCCTTCTCCCAGACACACTTACCCATGGTAATGTTTTAGCTCCTGAAGTACCTTCTGGACAATTAACCTACCAGGGATGAGAGAAGAGCGAGGAATTAGAAAACGTCCTTGCACAGACATTCTGCACCCCACAAAGCCTCAGGTTTTGTGCTGGTTTACAACCAACTGCCCAGCTCTACCCCAGCACAGAGGTAGATCTCCTTTGCTGTTGCATCCTCAGTAGCTCAGATACACTCAAAATCTCTCATCTCAATCCAGCCAGGAGTGACAATACCTACACATGATCTGGGGACACATGGTCCTTCTCCAGCATCTCCAGAGCAGGGGGTTCAACACCTGGAACACAAAACACTTTCAGCAGGGATCCTGGTTTGCCTTTGCAGAGCACCACATTGCAATCTATGCAACTGGACTCTGTTAATCTTGCTGAGCTTGTACCACCCCACAGCCCCTCTCCATGACAGCCAGCCTCCCCTCCACTTCCCAGGCTCTGAAGTCTCTGTATTTTGCTCCAGGACAATCCTCGCAGATGGGACTTGAGTAGGGAGTGACCAATGCACTGGCCACAGGGAGGTTATGTGGGAATGCTCACTGGGGATGGGCATGTCTGAGCTGAGACTGCACTGTTAGCCAGGGAGAGAATCAAAGCCAGCTTGGCTTTCCTGGGACCCTGTGCAAGGGAAAGTGGAGGTGTCCAGGCTTGCAGAGGCTACAGCTCCAGTTTTTGTCTTCTTAATCACACATTGAACCCATTTAATGGCATAGAGTCTATACCAACCTTCCACAGCTGGAAGAGAAGTGTTGAGACTGTGAGGTATCTGAGAGGAGGCAATGGTCTCACAGGTTGATGGGACAGACCTGGACCTCAATCTCTTCCCATTGCTGACACATTTCTGGAGAGGTAAAAAGTCACAGACATTTTTGGTGCTTTGTGCACCAAGGCTGATTCCTCACCCCTTCCCTCTGGTTTTGTCAGGGTTATGATGCAGGACACCATTAGGCCCAGCTGTTTGTGGGCTCCAGAGAGGCTGGAACAAATGATAGTCATGGCTAAAACCTTACTAGGTACTTCTCACTTTTAATGGTCTTGTAGCGATTGTTCTTTTAACATTAATTGAGTCTAAAGCACATTCCCCAGTGTGTAAGTGGGGTGACACTGCTGTCTTCAACTACCTGACACAGGATTAGAGAGAAGATGGAGCCAGACTCTTCTTAGAGGTGCAGTGACAGGACAAAAGGCAATGGGCACAAGTTGCGCAAGGGTCAGATATATGGAAAAAAAGTGCCGTGTTACAGCCTTTGTAAAGGCTGTGTTACAGCTTCTAGGGCTTCTATCCCACCACATGGGGCAGTGTATCTGAAAAAGCCCATCCTTGCTGAGATTCCTGCAGACCTCCTGGTTCCTTGCCGGCACTGAGAGTCCAGCCTGCAGTTGATGTCTGTGTGTGCTGCCTTCTGCACCCCCAGCTCTCCCTGCTGCCCCCGTGCACAGCCCTCCCCACTCACCACCTCCTGCGAGCTGGGGCTGGCTGCAGGGTCTGGGTGCAGTGGCTCTATCTCCACTTTGATCACTGTGCCACCCCGGCTGCTGCTCCAAGCTCCCAGCTCCCCTTTGGGCAGCCGAAGGGACACACGAGGCTGGAGGCAGGACTGGCTCCTCTTCTCCACATCGTCCTGCTCTGGGTCACTGCCCAGCTCCGTGACATCCAGGCTGAACCTAAGCAAGGGGTAAGAACAAAGCCAGTTGAGCAGAGCTGACCCACTGTGCCAGGCATGGCACAGCCCCTGAAGTGTCCTTGGCTGGGTGGTCCTAAGGAGCTCAGGCCACTGGCACAAGGAGGCTCACCACAGCAGGCACGTGGGAAAGGAAATGGCAGGAAGCATCAGCCTGGACACCAATCCTGAGCCTGGTAAAAACAGCCTCTCTGGCTGCCACCAGCGAGTCCCCAGCTCCTTGGTCACCCGGGATGTTTAGTTCTGGATGGCTCACACTGATCTCTTAGCAACCCCTGAGACTGTGCAGCCACCTTGGCAGCAGCCTGTCCTGCTGGCCCCAGAGCTGCTGCCCTGTCAGCTGCCATCCAGGAAAGTCCCTCTGGGCATTTAGAAGTGGCAGACGATGTTGTTTATCACATGTTGTTTATGGCATCTGCCATAAATCCTGCTCCCACCAGGGCCTAGCTTTGAGGAAGAAAAAACATTATTTTCTGGGAAATGAGGGGTGTAGACCAGCTCCCCCAGTGCCCCACAGTGTCCTGCACACCAAGTGCTGTTGCAGTGAGGACAAGACAGGAGCAAAATGACGGATAGAGCTCAGTGGAAAATCTTAGTCTCTGCATGGGTTCTGTCTGCAGATCACTGTCACTCCATTCCTGCTGGCTGCAGGAAGTGTTTGCTTAGGGAACAGTGGGGTATATTCCCCTTCCCTGGCCTCCTGCTCACACGTGCTTCATCACCCAGAGATGGGACAGAACATGTCCTTGACACCGACAGCCTAACCGTGCCACTGTTCCCCATGTGCCTGTTACAGCATAAACTGTGAGTGATCCATGGCACATGGGACAACAATAGGTCTGAGAACCAAAGTCTGAGCTTGATAAAGAACTGCCAAGATTTCAGGCTGAGATAATTTTGGGGGACCGTATAAGGCGGAGAGATAAAAATAGTCTTTGCTGGCTTGCACCTAAATCCTAGTCAGCTGGGAGATCAATACATTTGTCATCAGGGAAAGCATTCATGTAGGAACCTGGAGCTCAAGGCATTCATGTGGCAGGAGCAGAGGATGGCAGGAATGCCAGGCCTGACTCTGCTCCCGGGCAGAGCTCAGCATCAGGCTGCAAACACAGTCTCCTCTGCAGGCACGTGGAGGGCAGAGGGCTGGAGGACAGCACAGTGCTTGCAGGCACAGGCCCCACCAAGCCAACTCACAGACAAGAAGGAAAAGGATTTGACAGAGCTCTCTTAATCCCTCTTTGATGGGAAAAATTCCCTTTGAGCCAGAGGATGGAGGTCATCAGGGCAACTGATGCTGTTCTAGGTTCCCTCCAAACAGAAATGAGGAGATCCTCTCCTCGGCCCCAACAGCAGGGTCTTCCTACTGCTAAGGAGACATTAAAGCCTCTTGCTGCCCTAGCACCTCCTCTTCCACATCCCACCCAACACATGCAGTGGCTGTCCAGCTGCTCTGGCCGACAGGCGAGGGAGAGCAGCCAGCAGCTGTCTGGAGCTGCAGGCAGTGCAATGTCTCCAGCCTCACACTTCCATTGCACTGTGTACATCAAATACCCCTCACAGTCCCACTGTACCTGCGCCTGCAGTCCACGGGTGACAGAGGGCTCTCCCAGCTGTGCCTCCGGGATGTGGACACAGATTTCACCAGCGTGGGGAAGGAATCCTGGGCCTCCTGCAGGTCCAGCTCGTTGTCTGCCTCTGCAGGACGCTCAGAAGTGCTGGTACCATCATCTGGCTGCACCATTGCTGCACAGGAGCACAGGTGGCCTTTGTTCAGAAAACGACAGTCGGCCTCGCCGTAACGTACCGAGCAGGAAACGGGATTGGAAAAAGCAACATCCACAGACAGTTTGCTCAGAGATTTTGGTCTCTCTTCCAATGAGCGAAGGGCAGACACAGTCTGGGATCCTTCTTCTGGCTGTGCTGCCGTGTCTGGCGCTGCTTTTGCAGTCGGCAGGCTCAGGAGTCCCAGATCTTTGTAATACTCTGTGCCGTGGAGAGCAGAGTCTGAGAGGAGATCCTCTGTGCTGCTGTGCAAGTCTGCTGCTGGGACTTCCAGCTCTGTGGAGGACGAGTCCTCCTGCAAGGGCAACACAAATTCCATCTGAGAACCTTGCCCCAATCCTGCAAAGGGGACACCTCTTGTGCAGAGCTTGTGGTGCACAGCAGAGCCAGATTTGCAAGTGACTTTCTAAAAGTCACCCTCCCCTACTGCTCCCCAGACAGCCTTGCCCCAGTCCCACCACCTCAGGGTCCCTTCTGTGCCTTATTCCCCCCAAGTCTGTGTTTCAACAGAATGCACGTAGGTAGGGTTTTTTCCCAGCAGCAGAAGCAATATAACCTTGTACTCCTCTCCAGTCTGGATCAGTACCCCTTTCCTCCATTCCTAACCCACCACAAACCCCTCTGGATATGGTGCTGACCACCCAGTTTGCTGCCCCTGGCCTCTGCCTTGCACAGTGGCAGCAGTAGGAAAGGGGACACTTGCCTTCTCCTCAGCCATGCTGGTGCAGAAGGAATCATCCTCAGCGATCAGGGATGGGAGGAAGCTTTTGGGGGCAGGATACTCCAAGGCAGGGCTGCGATGGTCAGTGAATTCTCGTAAGCACGGCTTGCAGTCAGACCCTGCAAGACAGAGAAGGTCACAACAGGTACCCAGACATCTGGGAGGGATGGAGACCAGCTGCATACCCACAGGTGACATCAGGCAGCACTGAAATGCCCCATGTGCCTTCTGCTCCTTCACAGGCAGTGTCGGGTAATCTTCAGACCATAGCAGCCTTGATCCTGTAGGAACATGGCACTGGGATTTCCTGCCAGCAGAAACCTCATCCCTCAAGAGAAACTTCATCCCTCAAGAGAAACCTCATCCCTGCAGCATGTGCAATGACAGACACCAGGCTTGCACTGTCCCAGCCAGACCCTCACAGGGTGTCCTGTGAGGCTTTTTCCATAGTAAATGAATTAAGCACATTTTGACGTCTGTTATTGACATTTATGGACCTATGTATCAGAAATCTAGGAATAAAAATACCTGCAGTGATTTCATTTTCATCCATAAAGAAGAAAGGATGCCACTGGGAGCAAATTGGAGGCGCATCTGTGGCTCCAGACATCACTGAGTATGCAGAGCAATACCGAGAGCACAAAATTCTCCTTGTTCCAAGTCACTCCTGTGCATTTTCCCCAGGCAGGAGTGTGAACCTGAGTGTGTGTCACCATCTGATAACTCACTGAGGAACAAAAACAAGGTCTGGCTGTGTTTGGTGGCACAATGGATGGTTCAGCTGACTGAAGCACATTCCTACGGAGCGAGACACACTATAAGCCTTAGCCACAATCTCTGAACCATTGCATGACTCATGGAGGCTTTTTATTCCTTCGAGACACACACAGCTGAGGCAAAGGGAAAAAAGCCAGGCTGCTGGCTGAAGCACCATGGTGGATCTCTGAAGATGCAGAGAACATCAGCAAGAGACTGTAAGCAGACATTTCTATCCAATGGGAAAAACCAGCAGGAAATTGCTAGAAACCCATCACACTCCGGGAAAGTAAAGCATAAAAACATTAATATGAGAAAGACATTGTTAAAAAACACTCTTGGAAAGCTTGCATCCTGCTGTGGATTATAAAACTACGCAATTCAGCCAGGAATTGTATTGTGCCAACTAGAAAAAGGCAGCAAACGTGAGGGAGAGTTTGGAGGTTTGTTCCTTGGATCCTGCTGCACACTGCAGATGCCAGATTTTCTGTTTTAAGGAGCATTTGGTGTGTTCAAATGTCTGTGATGGTTTCAAGTGAAGGACTATAAATAATACAGAAAGAAAACACTCTGTGAAGGCACTATTTTAATTAGGGGGTTTCTAGCTATAAGATCAGGGAAAATTTGAAACAGGCTTTCCAGCAAGGCTGTAAAAATTACTTCACATGATATTTTTAATGAATAGACCAATTCTTGCCCAGGATGTCCCTGAGCCACATCTGCAACTGGCAGAGATTTATTGAGCTGTTAAACATCACCTTTCGCTTTCCTCAGTGCACCTAGGTTCAGCTTGCAATCAAAAATCAGCATTTTGAAGTGAATACACCCTTGAACCAGCGCAGATTTTGGCATGAGCTCATGGGAAACAGCAGCCAAAGCTCTCAGTGGGCAGTGAAAGCCACTGAAGCCCCCAAACAGACTGGGATGAAGGCTAAGGTGGAATGGACCCAGGAGGTGGGGAGCGTCACAGGAGGACCAGGACAAATGGTGCTTCCCCTCATCCAAGTCCAAGGAAGGAAGAAAAAGGAGATTCTCTGTTCTCGCCATGCCTTCAGCAGTGAACTACCCACAGGGAAAGCAAAGCCCTGGGAGGCAGCAGGAGCTGACAAGGGCTGTGGCCTGACAGAGGCCAGAGCCCTTGGCCTGAAGGTTTGACTAAAACAAGTTTTTTCCTCCCAAGCAGGGTCCTGCCATCCCGCCAAGGCTACTCTGGGCCTGCACCAGGCTCCACACAGCCCTAAATTGGATCCCTGGAACAGAGTCAGCTCGTTGGAGGCCTGGAAAATATTCCCTGTGCTCTGCCTGTGCCATGCAGGCCTCAGGATTTGGCCAAGGCATAGGATGCAGTCAACACAACCCACCAAAGGACTTAAATCCTCCTCGGAGGCTTCAGACACTCGGTTCAACACGCGATAAATCAGCCGCGCAGCGCCGGGGTCGGGGCAGCGCACGCGGCACACGCGGCAGCCTTGGGGACACCATTTTAGGCAATGTGGGAGCCCCAGGCACAGCACTGCCGGGCTCCTGCTCCCCATGCTGGGCTGGCACTGTGGGCACGGGACGGATGGAGGGGATCCTGGGGAAAAAACGCCTTCAGGCATCAGGTTTTGGGATGGTGGGCAAGGAACGAGGAGCATTGTGGAGGGAGATCTGGGGGGCTGTGAACATCCCCATAGCAATGATCAAGGTGGTCACCAATGTGCCAGCAAGTGTGGCAAGCTCCTGAGCCCCTTGAGGCTCCCATACTCTGCCCTTGAGCCTGTTTGGAAGGACCCAGGCTCCACCATGGTGGCAAGGGGACAGGGAGTCTCGGCCCCCCAGGCACTGGCAGCCAGCAGCAGTCACCTTTCCTCAGCTGAAGCTGGAGATGGGATAACAAAATGACACTTTCAAGAACAAATGCTGTTTGCTTTAGAAGAACATTAAGCAGATTAGGTACTGCAGTTGCTTAATTCGTCTCTGGCTGGAAACCATAAAAGGTTATTGCTGCAGGGAGCAGCCTCCTCAGAGGAATTCCCAGAGCAGAGCTGGGGAGGAAGCATCGCTGGCTGGGCTGGGATGGTTCCTGCACTTTACCACAGCTTCCCACGGGTGAAACATGACCACTCTGGGCTGCTGCGTGGGGAGGAAGGAAGCAGTGACCGGCATCCATGGCATGTGACAGTCTGGGATGGTCTCAGGGGCTTTGATGCTGTGGGGACAGCAGGATCAGCTGGCTGAGCTGCTGTGGCTCTAGGAAGAAGGCTTCATGCTGCTGTAACTGTGCCCAAGGCCACTGAGATCCCAACAGAGATTTCTGTCATTCCAATTCAGACCTCCAGTCAAACTTTCCCTCCTATAAGCGGCTCTGCTGATTGCCCTCAGACAGGCAGTCGCTGGAGCTGCACCCACCGGTGTCACAGCAGGTGACAGCACCACAGCAGCCAACACTGGAAAAATCCCTGCCAACAGTGTCCCATTGTCACCTGCCTGTCCCTTGGCTTGCTGCAGGATGTTACACGTCCCCAAGTGACCCTGGAGCCGGGCTGGCGCTGGGAGGGGACATGGCAGAGGAAACATGGATGTGAGCTGTGGCCACAGCAGTCACATCCTCCAACATCAAACACTGTCTGCACTCCCACCAGGGAAACAGCACACCAAACGCGGCAGGACAAAGGCACTGGGAAGTTCTGCCCCTTGAAACAATCCCAGGAGGAAGGAAAGATGGGAATGTCTGGGTAGTTCCCAGCAGTCAGGAGTAGAGACTGTTGGGAAACCACGGAGAGCATCACAGACAATGAACAATAATTATTCCATCTGCCCCTGACCCACCCCTGCCCTGCTGGCCCCACACCAGCTGCCCTTCACATATCCTGTGGCAGAGTGCTCAGAGCTATAGGGAAAAGCCTCTGGAAAGCAAGAGCTGAACTTCCCGTGCCAAGATCAGCTGAAGTGCAGTCCCTCGCCTGCTGTGGGCCCCTCATGGCGGTGTTGGCAGCACTGGGGATTGGCTCTGGGCAGGAGCAGGGGGAAGATAAGCTGTCCCACCCTGTAACACACTGTACAGAGCTGCTCCTTATCACCGTGCCTGGGGCCGGGCTCTTGGGCACCGAGGGCAGAGGAGCAGGAGCCAGCACTGTTTTCTGCTCTCTCAGCTGAAGGCTCTCAATGGGCTCAGGGGGGGTTGCAGCTCCTCTGATTCCCTCCAAGTCACTCTGCAGGATCCTGCAATGGCTCTGTGCGGCACTAAGAGAAGGGCCCACATGGACCAGCGAGAGCCACACTACAGAAAGCCAAAATGGGAGAGGGGCTGAATGAGACCCCACTGTGCCCACAGCACAAGCCCCAACGGGACAAACTGCTCTGCAAGCACCTACTGAAAGGAGCTGGCTGTACCCAGGCCCTCTCCAAAGTGCTTGGGAGCTGAGGCTGACTGAAGCTGATTCATTTGTCAGAGATATCAGCCCACCTGAGCCTTCCCAGTGAGCCCATAACCCCCACAGCAAGCACGGCACCGGGGGGGCTGGAGCGGGGTGTCCAGCCTGGGGGAGCTGCTTGGGGCTCAGCACACATCAGAGCCTGCAGGATCCTGCCTCCTGCTCTGAGCTATCCTTCCCTCAACTGTTCTGCTCAGATCTTGGTCTCCTGCACATCCACTCCAGTAGAGAACTGCGAGCAGGTGGGGAATAATGAAGGAGAAAGAGTAGCAGGAGCTCGAATGCTGCAGATGAAGGTCCCCAAAGCATCACTCCCTGAAGGCAGTGTTTGCACACAAGGACATCAGTGTCTGGCTCCTCCGGGACTGCAAATGTCCTGCTTCCCAGGGCTTTCACTTCCCTGTGTCCAAGTCACGGCACTGCATGCAGAAATGAGGCCACTTCACACCAGTCGCTGCCATTTCCCACCCCTGCTGCTGGACACAGTGAGGGCCAGCCAGGGCCACCCAAACCGCCCGGGCTCTGGACACGGGGGTTCTGCAGCTCAGCCCGCACTGAAAGGCACAGGAATCTTTCCCCCAACATCTGCTCAAACACCAAACTCCAGCCAGGCAGCGTGCAGAGACAGCTGTCTGCAGGCACCGGGACCTCCAGCTCACTGCCAGCCACGAAACAAACTTATTACAAAACCAGAAGGCTGATATTTAACCCATCACCCAGCTCCTGGAGGCAATTGTGTGCCTTGAAAAGAAGATTAAATGGAAGGAAAAGCGTTAACCACCACTCAAGGCAGTGTCCCCTGCAGGGAGGATCGGGGGGCACCTCAAACCAGCTCTGCCCGGGGCCCCCGGGGTTCTTTGGTACCTGCTCAGCCCAGGACAAGCTGTCCCTGCACAGCCCAGCTCCCACCACACGCTCAGCCCCCTCTCCCCACACGCCATTACCTCGCTTAAAGGACCATCTCTTCTTCCAGCGCTTGGAGAACGATGGCCAGGAGTGGTTGAGCAGCGAGTCTGACATTGGGGAGCCCCGTGCAAGGCACAGCCCCGAGCAGGAGACGCCGGCACGGAGCACGGCAGAGCTCAGCGCGGTCTAAGGCAGCGCTGCAGGCTGCAGCCCAGGGGCTGCCAAGGGGGGAGTGGAGAAGCCAAGTGTTTTGTCAGAAGTATCAGCTGATGGAAGCTGTAGCCAGAGAGAAATTCCTGGTCCCTGGCGTTCCCACCTGTGTGACAGGTCAGTGACTTCCTGCAGCTGGGCCGGGGGATTAGTGGCCTGGGAGCACACACAGCCCCTGAGCGCTGCTCCAGGCTCGCAGACAGAAACAGAAAACAGGCTGTTAACACTCCACAGCCCCCTGGCCTCTGCCAAAGCCTCCCTGCTCCATTCAGGGCTGTGAGTGTGACAAACCATCACCTTTCAGACACTCCTGCAGGAGCACAACCTTCACCTGGGTAAGAGTCACCTTCAGTGAGGGGTCAGAGTTGATACTTACAAGGCTTGATGTCTTTACAAGACATTTATGAACGCTCAATATTTACACTTTTTGCTCATTTTCAAGTGCTGTGGCAGAGGCTCTGCAAGAGATCCTGTCCCATCAGCATCATCCTGAAGCTCAGAGGATGCCCCAGTCCCCTGGCAAGGGCCTTTCTCCAAGCCCTCCTCAGCTCTGCCACACAGGAAGGCAGGTGGAAGCAAACTCCAAATGCCCCAAGAGACCCAACTCTCCACCTTCCAAGCCTACTAGTCTCAGCTAGCACCAACCCCACAGTCCAGAGAGGTTCCCAACTTCACTCCCAACCCCTCAGTTAGGCTGAAGAAGCCAAGTTTTACCCCAGTGCAGCTGCTGGGCTCTGGGGCCAGACCAAAACTCCTCCCTGCTGTTCCCAGAAATGCCTGATGGGCATTTCCCAGAAATGCCCATGGCCTCGATGAGCAGAACTCAGCCAGTCTGGAAAATAAATGAGCAGAGGTACCTCCACAGCCTGGAGCCCAGATTGGGCTGGTGGTGCACAAAGCAGGTGTCAAAAAGCATTTTATTTTCCTGGCCACCAAGTGTCACCTGCCCAGTACAGCCCTGTCTACATCCCCTCTGCTTCCATCTCCCTGACCACTGGGGACCAGCCCTGCAGTGGAATTTGGGGGTCCCAGGCATGGACCCCTCCCCTGCACAGCCCAAACCCAGCTGTGGGCAGTGCCAGGGTGGCTTTGCAAACATTCAGCTGTGGCACAGCAGCAGCAGGAGCTCAGAGCAGCACCCAAAGGGTGCCCAGGCAGCCCGGCAGTGCCCCAGAACCCAGCTGAGGGTCCAACCCTGATCTCATCCCCTCTTCTTCCCTCACAGCAGCACAAAACCCCTCGAAGGCTGAGCCTCCCCAGCCCCTGTTTGCATTGAAGCTCGCTGAAGCAGGGGGAGGCCGCACCAAACCCAGCCCTGGGACTCTTGGCTTCAAGACAAGGCGCTTCCTCACAAGGCCTCACAAGGGGAAGGTGAGTGACAACCCCGCTGCTGTGGGATGGGGCTGGAGAGCGACTCACCCTGCGGGCTGGAGGCATCTCTGCGGCGGCTTGGCTTCCTCGAGCACCCTGCGAGCTGCCAGCCCCGGCTTCTCCTGCAGCCGCTGGAGCCCAGGGAATAGCGGAGCCTCGCCGGGGAAGCAGCGGCCGTGAGGGCGGTTTGCTCAGGGGGCCGCCGACCCAACCCTCTCACCGCTTCCCCTTTCCGACAGCACAAACAAACGCAGATCTGCCGCGCTGCAGCTCCCACCGCAGCGGCCCCGGCGCTGCTCGCTCCCACCCTCGGGGTGTCCGGGCTCCGGGAGGCTCCAGCAGAGCCCACAGAGGGGCTTTACACCCTGAACCAGCCGGGAGAAGGGCCCTTGGAGCCCTGAAGGCACGATGGCTGCTAGGAGCAGCTATGGCCGCAACTGCTTCCTGTTCCCTTCGGGGAAAAACCGCCCTGTGTGCCCGGAGAGCCCCGCATGGCCGGCCCAGCCGGGGCTCCAGGGCTCGGCAGCCTCCTGCACCGGGCTCTGCTGAACCATCCCTGCTCCGGGCTCTGCTGAACCATCCCTGCTCTCTGCTGCCATGGTTTGACCTTGTGAGCAGCACTGACCCCGAGGCCCAGCAGGTCTGACTCGCACAGGGTGAAGTGACAGCAAAGCATAGAAATGCCTGCACTGCCCATGTTACAGCTGAGAAACAAAGATTTCATCCCCAAGGCTGGTGAGGCGGTGCCCCTGCCCTGCCCTCAGGTTTGTAAGCCCAGCACAGAGTCCCGGCATGGTCCGGGCTCAGGTTTGTAAGCCCAGCACAGAGCCCCGGCATGGTCCAGGCTCAGGTTTGTCAGCCCATCACATGGATCCATGACACGGTCCAGTCTCGGATTTGTCAGCCTGGCACACGGAGCCCCAGCATCATCCAGGCTCAGGTTTATCAGCCCAGCCCAGAACCCCAGCACTGTCCAGGCTCGGATTTATAAGCCTGGCCATTCCCTCCTTCCCCGTGGGCTGAGGCACACACGCTCCTCATCCCAGAGCCCCGAGCGCTCACCAGCCCCAGCCAAGCCCTAATCAGAACAAGAACCACTCACACTCCAATTACTCAGAGACCGCAGCTTTGGCAGCGTGCAGAATAGCAATTACCCCGTGCTCCAGGAAACCACAAGAGCAAAAAGGAATTAAGGTTTAATTTCTCTGAAGTCCACAAGAGCTCGATTAGCATCAGAGATCAGGGCAGCTCCTAAACACCAGGCAGCTGCTCTGGCTGATGGGATGGTGAGCTGTCCTTGGCTCAGACAAGGACGAGCTTTTCTCCCCCTGCCACGTGTCTGACACGGTTTGGGGGGTGCCAGAGCTGAGCTGTGCAGGATGATGAGGGATAACAGCCCGAGGGCTGTCCGAACCTCAGCAGCATCCCAGAGAGCCCAGCAGGAAGCAAATCCCCCGGGACAGCAAGTTCAAGCTCTGTAGCTTTATTTTTGCATTTTAGGATCCCCAGAGAACAAGTCAGTGCCAGAATAATCAACTCCAAAACATTTTAAAATACCAGTTTGTTTATGATCATTCTCACAGTGAGAATTCTGGACAGGCTTAGGAAAAAAATGGCACTGGTGAAGCCTTGAGTGCTGTGTCCAGTTCTGGGCCTCTCATCCCAAGACAGTCATCAAGTCTAGAGTTAATAGATCTATAGCTTTTGGTTTTTTTCCTTAACACCATTTATTTTCCAACTTATTCCAAGGTACAGATTTAGTGCTTTCTCCGTGGCAAAGCAGCCTTTAGTGCTGCACAGACAGCGGACACAAAATGAACAGTTATTCTTGGATAATTTATTCAGAATTTTAATATAAACAGTTAATTGCTCAATATTCTGACACACAGCAAGATTTTTTTTACTATTCAAAGATTTTCTGTACATGTCACTGCTTGGCTCTTAGATACGAAAACATTGAAAAAATAAATCAAGGGGGAGGGGTTTTCTATTTTTTTTTCTTCTTTTAAAAAAATCATGGCACATTTGATCCTTTATTTCAAACGAGAGGTATCTGCAGTACTATTGGTATTCTGGAACCTTAGATATGCAGAGGGAAAGATGGGAGCAGCAAGAATGAACTGGGGAAAAAAAATAAAAACCCCAAGACTTCACAGAACATCACTTAACATGTAACTTAAACTGTCTGTGGTTTATTTAAGTGAAGCAGAGAGCATTTGGGCTGTGTTGGATGAAGGTGATGTCCAGTTCCCCCATCCATGAGGGTCCTCAAACACAAACCAGTTTTGATATTCCCAAGAATAAAATAATACCCCAAACTAAAGCAAAAGGTAACGCTTTTCCCGCTTCAGTAACACTCTACCTTTGCAAATTCAGAAGTGGCCTTACTAAAATTCTCCATCAGTTGTCATGGGACTCAGTTATGGGAAGTGGAGATGGTGGAAGTGTTGGAATGCTGCTGGGAGAGTCTGGATTGACAGAGCTTTGGTGTAGAGTCCAGCTCAGAGCTCTCAGGTAAGGAGTCCTCAGCCCAGGATTTCCTGGTGCTGCTGGGGCTGACCAGGGGCTGGGGTCAGCCCCCATTTAACCTCCACTGATGGCTCCTCTTTAGCTGCCAGGACCATTCCAGGTCCTCCCAGCCACCAGACCCTGTTCCCAAGGGACCTTTCTGGGCTGAGAAAACAAACTATTTAATACCACCAGCTGGAACACTGGAGTGGGAACAAAAGCCACCACCAGGAACAGAATTTCTGGCTGATTGCAAATCTGTTGGCAAAAAAATAACAACACCATAGGAGTTAATACTAGCTTTATTATACAATATTTAAAAAGTCATTTCTCTACCTGTCCCCTTACAGCTTGCATTGTGCTGCAGTGAATTTGCCCAAACTGCAAGAATAAGTGCTTCCTTCTGAGAAGGACAAGCAAATTAATTTTAAAAAGAAATACACATTTAATGACAGCAGATTTGCTAAAAACTGTAACTTTAGAGTTGCTTTTCAACAGTCAGGTTCCTGCAAAAGTCAACTTTTGGATGATTGGCTTCACTCTTGTGATGCTCCTAACGAGGCTGAACACATCAAGGCCTTACACCAACACTCACGGACAGAACCCAAGCAGAGGGAACACAGAGCCAAGCAGAAGGTAATAAAAAGGCCAAATTCCATTAAGTTCATACAAATACCAAACTAATCTTATGTTGAGTTTCACAAAGTAACTATTTCTCGATTCCAACCCGTTCAGCAGTTCCTTTCCCTGGACCACAGGACACATCAAGGGGTGGTGACTCTTGCGGCAGGGCCGGGGTTCCCGCGAGGCCCCGGCTCCCAGAGGATCTTGGGGTTCATCCACGGTTCCGTGCTCCCTGCAGGCTCTGAGCCCACCCCACACGGATCACAGGAGCACCTGGCACAGCCTTGACAGGTAAGGTTTTATGGCACAAAGGTATTTTACGTTCTGGTTTGTACAACGAGGTTCCAGTCTTGATAGCAGGAGGGGCCTGGGACACCTCAGGGTCCATCTTCATGTCACAGTGGTGTTAAGAGGGAGCTCTGCCTCCCTCCCTCCTCTAAAGCAGAGGCTCAGCACCCTTCTCGCTCCTGTCATTTCCTATTTGCCTTCAGCACAGTCAGCTCAGTAACACAAGAAGTGACTTTGACATTTCTTTTTTGTTTTTCCAAAGAGATACCAACACTATATGCAACAGACTAAAATGAAGCAAAGTGTCCCATTGCTATAATACAAATTTAGGAGGAAAGAGATAAACTACCCATAAATTAAGAGTACCCTTTAGCAACCTGAAAGCAGCCTCTTCATACCCACCCAGCTGCTTTACGATCATCGCTGCAGCGTGGTCTAGTTCCCATCACCTTTCCCAAACCAGTGCTGGCACAAAGTTTAAGTCTGAGCTCTTCTATTTTACAACACAATAGAGTATTTACAAGCAGCCAAGACAGACACGTTCCTAGCCCAGCAGCCAAGCTTTGCAGTGCTGCACTGGCACGCCAGAGAAGTTCCAGATTGGCAAGAGCCGTTCAGGAAGTGGCAATTGAGTTTAATGTGGAAACCTTTCTGAGAGAAACCTCTCCAGCCTCGCACTTCAGACATTTTCTCACTGAAAGCTCAGCAGAGCTCAGCTTCTTGTTCCTCCCGATTCACCAGAGTGGATTTCTGGCTAGGTGGTGGTGCCAGAGTGTGCCCAGCAGGCTCCAGCTGCTCCTGGCCAGGCTGAAGGGTCTGTCCTGCTGTCCCGTGCTGCAAGTGGGGCGTTCTCTGCGAGCCAACCCTCCAACAAACACTAATGCAAGGAAAGAAAGAGCTTCCCACTGGTGGCTGCCCTCCTCCAGCCATCCCACCTGCTCTCCTGCACCAGCCTTGGGCTCCTCCTGAGCAGCAGCAGCAGCAGCAGCAGCAGCAGCAGCAGTGAGTGTTGTGCTTCCACTGCAGCTGGGAATTCTGCCCCATAAGGATCTGGCCGGAGCAAAGAGCAGCAGCTCCCCCGAGGAAGGCTCAGCACAGCACCCTGCCCAGGCTGGGGTCCCTGGCTGCACCCCAGAGGTTTCACCAGCACTTGAGGCTCCACTTGTGCACAACCCTTATGTCTCTGAGCAGGAATCAGCGAGATCCGAGCGAGGCATTTGAGCATCCCCGGGGCAAGGATCTTCCAGCAGGAGAGAGCCAAACTATCGGTTGTGAGCCAAGGAAAGGATTTCCAGCAGTGGGAGCTGAGCTTTGAGGCTGATGTTCATTTATTCTTCCTAATTCTACAGCTGAGTGTGATCTGTAACAGCCACGAGCAGCAACCACCAGTGTTATCTGTGTTAGAGGAGAAGCACCATCCCCTCTGCACTGGTGCCACATGCTGTCCTCACCCTGGCACAAGGTGGGAAGGATGACCAGAGTGATGCTCACACAGTGCTGGGCACACACAGCTGCTCCATTGGGTGCAGAGTGGAGGTGACACAGTGAGCCATGGGGATGGGCTGCCAGGCCATGGAGCAGCACAGGCTCCTGGCTGGGCCATCCCAGTGTCACAAACCATGTGTACTCACAGGGCCAAGCAGTATCAGCCACAACCCAATACGAGGTTCCAATGCTCCTTCAGCTGAAAGATCTTCCATTCCCACACTTATGGTCACTGCCACGTGATACCAAAGGGTGTGCTGGGAAAGCTTTGTTTCAGGAGGTCACTGGCAGGACCTTGGGCCACCTGTGCACAGCAAGAGGAGCAGTGACTGGGACACCCCAATCCAACCCCCACAGCAAGGGCTGGTCCCAGTCCCTGCTCCACGCTGGCACATGCTGCTCCAGGAGGAAGCAGCCTGCTCCTTTTAGGTCATGAGTTCACTAAAGTCCAAACATTTAAATGGCTCTTTTGTTCTTTTTTTTTTTTTCTTTTCTTTTCTTTTTTTTTGTTTTTTTTCCTAAATCACAACAGAACTAAGGGATGAGATCAGATCCAAATTTGTAAATGGGTTCATTGGCCACTATTGTTCAGATTAGGGATCAACAGTGACGAGCCATTCTCCTTCCCATTCCCTTCATGAATGGTCCCTGGTATTGGAATCAGCTGATACTGATTTTCCCTGATCCACAATAGGTCCAGACCAGAATATTTAAACAGGTTTAGAGGTGCGTTGTATTAAAAAATATCCTTAAGAAACACTGAGGTAGACTGCACCAGAACAGGACAAAAATAATCCCACCACATCCACCTGCCAAGATTTTACGGATACAAATTTACACGTTCTGTGTGTTTAAGAAAACAAATTGTTTGTTGCTTTTTTTTTTACAGTGTTTTATATATTAAAATAAATAAAAAAATTCTAATAAGAAAAGCTTCTCTTCCTTAGAAAAGTGTGAGAATATGTCTTCTTTCCTGCAGTGTAGTATAGAGCTGCTAAACAGTTACGACCTTGTAAAGCAGAAGAAATGTAAACGAGGCCTTTTGAAATCCAAAGTTTCTCTCTCACCCATGTCTGGACTGTGTTTTCCACCCAAATTTGTGGAGCAGCCTGTACCCTCCACCGGGGCTGAACCCCCAGCCTCCAGCAGCAAAGGGCCCCACAGCTCCTGGCGCTGCTGGAGGCTGCTGTGCCCCCTTGGATGGCTCTGAAGTGCTGTTTTGGCCAGAAGCAGCTGGGGGAAGAGGTTCCAGAAGCAGCTGCACCCACGGGTGTGGGCTGGGAGAGCTCTTCCCAGGGCTCCAGCCCCTCTCCTTCGCTCACAGCAGCAGCGCTGCCCGCGCTGGAACCAGGGAGCAGCTCCGCGTTCCTGCTCTCCTGAGCCAGGGCACCTCTGCTCCTGGCAGAGAGCACTGAACAGATTGTGGACCTCTCCAGGAGGAGAAGTGGAGGACTGAGCATCTCTGCCCTGCTTTTCCAGCACCTCCTGCATGTCACAGGCTTGACATCCATCATCTTCCTCTCCCGCTCCCGCCAGCTCGCTCCCTCCACGCGACCACCCCTGGTTGAGTTTCACCATTATCCTCCAACATCAGGTGCCCATCAGCTCCACCTCTGCAAGCAGCAGCACAACCAAGCACGGCGCTGATGGCGAGAGCTGACACCCCAACTGTGCTGGGAATTCTTTCACTGGAATCCCGGGGGACGCAGGGCTGGATGTGGCAGCGGTGAGCAGGCAGTGAGAGCCACGCTCCCTTCCTCTGCTCCAGCTGTGCTTGTCCTCTCTCAGCAGCTGTGGCACCGAAGGCAAATCCAGGGGCACGGGGGTGAAGGAGGAGCAGGACTGGAGGCTGGGATCTGTGTCCTTCAGCTCCCGACAGCC
Organism: Malurus cyaneus samueli; assembly: GCA_009741485.1. Lineage (NCBI taxonomy): Eukaryota > Metazoa > Chordata > Aves > Passeriformes > Maluridae > Malurus > Malurus cyaneus. The sequence goes on along the minus strand of CM019235.1, from coordinate 1,455,979 downwards.
AAAAGATGGGGCTTGGACTGGAGCCAGCTGACCGTGTTGTATAAATGTAATGGTGAAACTGTCACAAAGCCTTGTCAAGTATCAACTGAACTGTGCTTCATCGCTCCTGCAAGGCTCGAGTTCATTCATTCTGAAATCTTTGGACCACTTTAAGACCAAACAATCCCCCAAAATTCTCCCCGCCCCAAAAGGATCATGAACAGTCAATAATTTATATGAAGTTAAAATTTAAACTAAAGACATCTTTAAATATGTTACAACAAACAATATATATACTCAATGCTGTAGGGACAGAAAACTCTGTGTCTCAGGTCAGGGGACTCCTACTTCGTTTGGTCTTAAAAGTACCCACAAATCTCAGATTTTCTGCTCGTTTCACTTCCGGCACGTTTTCCTCATTTATTAATGAGAGAAAACCTGCTCCCAAGAGTCCTCAGTATAAAAATAATCTGTTTAGGATTCAGTCCCTCCAGGGAAACTGGGGAAAAAAGATAAGTACACACTTCCAAGAAGAGGAAAGCTCCTGTGAGAACATAGAATTCATAGAATATGCTGAGTTGGAAGGGATCCCCTGTGCAGGAGGGTCCCACCATGTGCCTGGGAGCGCTGTAAGTTGTGTACAAACCCAGAAATGTCTCGTTTGCTGTGGGTTACACCCCACGTGTTGATACTGCACACACGCACACACACGCCCACGCACGCACCCCTGGGGTTTCACCCCTCGAAAAACAAAAAGTATGAAAGCAGCAGCTATTGGTCAATGTGAGGATCTGGCGCGTCCGACTGATGTGGTGAATCCTTCAGCTGTGGTGGAGAGCCTGCCTGAAAGCCTGGAATTCTACTGGAAATGCTCTTGTTCCGCAGCTCAGACACCAGAGGACTTTGAGTCTTCTGCTGGCAAACGCGGATGCTTCTCCTTCAGTTGAACTCACACGGTCGCTTCCTGTTGTGAAACCATGGTTACAGCAGGGACAGCAGCCATGGAAACCTCTTCCATTTATGTTCACAGATAAGTCCACTGACAACCAGTCAACTTGGCAAAAAATCTGACGAGTTTGTAGATGTGTGTCATACACTGTGGCAGCAATAAAAAGAGTCCTGAGATTTGTGGAGGGGAAAAAAAGCAGACACAACCCTTGGGCTGAACAGGAAGTGTTAGGAAGGACTTGACCTGGGCATGGAGAGAATCCGCCCATTTTTCTTGCCACCGTTCATGTGAGTGTAGGGGATGTGCTCCTCGTAGTTGCCCTTGAGGGCCATGGAGGGGCCATTGTCCCTCCCCAGCGCTTTGTCCCTCTGTGAGTACGAGGAAGGGTCCAGGGGAATGCTCTCCATGTTCTCAAAGTCCATCTCGTACTCCTCGGTCTCCAGAGGTTTGTTCTCCTCGCTGTAGAAGAAGGAGACCTCGTGGAAGCTGGGGTGCAAGTCCTCCTTCAGCATCTCGATGATCTCGATGAAGGTGGGGCGCATCTTGGGGTTGTATTGCCAGCACATCTGCATCAGGCTGTGCCTGGGCCGGGACAGAGCACAGTCAGGGCAAGGAGAGACAATTCCACGTGCAGACCAAGGCTGGCACCCCTGGCACACCCTCCACCACCCACACCACACCCCCGACACCCCGGCTCATTTGTTCCCTTTCCAGCCTCCACATCTGCCTGCAGATCCTGACACCCCTTTTTCTCTATTTCTGTCTAAGATGAAAAATTCCTTCCAATTCCTTCAATTGTTCTTAACTTGGCTCCCGAAGGAAACAGGGCTGTGGTTCACAGACTGTGTGTGTGTGAACACGCACTCACAGGCAGGTCATCACTTTTTAATTAATTCCCTTTTAATTTTAACTCGGCCTGAATGATAACAAAGCTCCCAAAACTTCAAGGAAAATGGGAGGCTGGGCAGAGGACAGAGGTCCTGTAAACATCCCACCCAAAAGAAAGGCTGCAGCAAGAGGTCACATGTTATCGGACACCATGGGGAACGAACTCACAAACACAAATAGAGTCTCACACTGGAGTTTGTAACTGGCCATCGGACAAATGTCCAGCACAGCAGGCTTTCTTCATAGGGATACTCACAAAACATGTTTATTTTATGACCCTGAAAGTGCTGTTTTGGCCAGAAGCAGCTGGGGGAAGAGGCTACCAGAACCAGAGAGTTCCCATCTGTGCTCCTTTTCCAGCCAGAGCTCCTTTCCCTTGCTCCAGTGTGACTCCTCACACAGAATCCCAGGATCGTGGAGGTTGGAAAAGACCTCCCAGGATCACTGAGCCCAACCTTCGACCAATCCCCACTTTGTCCCCAGCCCAGAGCACTGAGTGCCCCATCCTGTCATTCCTTGGACACCTCCAGGGATGGGGACTCCAAACCTCCCCGGGCAGCCCCTTCCCTGGGTTACCAAGGTGAATTTCTGAGGGAGTTGCCTCACTAAAGCCTGCTTTGCTCTTCCCCAATCTAGGAGAGGTTCAGAGGTGCCACAACTGATTTTGGTGGCACAGAGTGCAGCTGGCTGGCTGTCCCTGCTCCCCACTTACAGCCTCTCAGGGCAGTTGTCCGGCTGATCCAGGTATCCTCCATCCATGACAAACTTTAGCACCTGTTCGTTGGAGAGTCCCTGGTACGGCTGCTCCGCCAAGCTGCTGATTTCCCAAAGGACAACACCAAATGACCTAAGGGAGAGAGAAGACTCCTGGTGAGAACAAAAACATCCTGGAGCCCTCCCAGCGACGGGGTTATTTTGGAAAACACACACTTCAAAAGGACACGGCTGGATTTTGATGGAAGCGTTTCAAAACAACGGCTTTGTTTTGTCTGGGCTCTCAACAAGCCAGTTTAAACTATGTGTACTAAAACAAGAAGCTCCTGAGCTGGAATCCATCTGGGACTGCAGAGTGTAACTCACCACACGTCGGAATAGGTGGTGAAGACGCCGTCCTTGAGCGACTCCGGGGCCATCCAGCGCACGGGCAGCAGCCCCTTGCCCCCTTTGCGGTAATAATCCGTCTCGTAGATATCCCTGGTCATCCCAAAGTCTGAGAAAAACAATTGGGATGTGTTAGATGCCTCTCCCTCCATCCTGCTTCTCCCATGCAGCATCTCCAGATGGATGTTGCCTTCTCCCCACTGCCAAAGCCCAGCCCACAGTCATCTGTCAGCTCGTGATTAACGTTCAAAACATTTCCTTTTTCCTGCATTTTTTCTCCAGAGCCACAACAGAGACTCCAGAGTTAAATTTTTTGGTGACAGCTTCTATTCTAAACACTATTTTATTCATCCTCTGTAAGTAAAACAGAGCTCCCTTTGCCTGAAATCCCACTGCCTTGGCTTTAACTCCAGATAGCTCTGAAAAATCACCACACTGTGGGGTTTCAGGTTATTTTTAAAATGTTGCATTTACTTATTTCTAAAAGGGTTTGGGTTAAAAACTGCATTAAATCACTTTTAAAACCCCCCTGACCCAACAACAGGATTATCAACACTGGGTTTGTTGTACCCAACACCTTCTTTTTCATAATTCTTATGGAAGCAAAGACCAGTGAGACAAAACCAAGTAGTTTAGGCTGGAAAGGCAATGAACTTTGAGGACAGAAGTTTGGAATTGAGAAGGTGAGAAAAACTGCTCTGGTTTTAGATGAGATGTTGCTCCTACTGAAGTCCACACAGTTCTGTCACAGAGCAGAAACAGAGGCAAGTGCTGCCATTTTCCCAAGGCAGACAGTGAGTTTGACATATTGATTTCACCTCTGTGCCTTTACAACAAATGATGCACGGAATCATCTCTGATCACAGAATGGCCTGGGCTGGAAGGTCTCTCAGGGTTCATTTTCTCCCATTTTTCACCCACCCCCGATTTTCACGGTGAAGTCCTCTGCCACCATGCAGTTCCGAGCCGCCAGGTCCCTGTGCACGAATTTCTTGGCGTTCAGGTAGGCCATGCCATCGGCGATCTCCGCCGCCATCTGGATCATCTCCCGCAGCGTGGGCGGCGGCCGCCCGGGGTTGTTCTGCAGAGAGAAACCACCGAGGCATGGAATGATTTGGGCTGGAAGTGACCACAGGCAGCAGCACCTTCAAACCCAGCCTTGGGCACTTCCAGGGATGGAACAGCCCCAGCTCCTCTGGGCACCCTGTGCCAACACCTCCCCACCCTCACAGGGAAGGATTTCTTCCATATCCAATCAAATCTACCCTCTTTCAGCTTCAAACCATGAAATAAAGCAGTATTTTACCCCAAATCCAGTCACCCAACAACCTCTCTCCTGTTTTTACCTCAGCTTCAGGTCTCAAAGAGCGGAGGTAACTTTTCAGATCCCCGTGTGCCATCAGCTCCATGACCACCAGAGTCGGCTGTCCCTTGGAGACCACCCCGAGGAGGCGAACCTGGAAAAGGAGGGAGAAATGAGAAATGCCCTCCAGGCAGTGTCCAAACAGAGTGGGCAGAGCCAGCACCCCCTGAAACAGATCTGAGAACGGTCCCACAGAGCCTTGTCAGGGTGAGAGGTTCAGGAAGAGCAGCAGGGGGACGACTCGGGCACAGCGGGGTCTGGGAATGACTCGGGCAGAGCGAGGACTGTGAATGGGCAGAGCGGGGTCCGTGAATGATTTGGGCAGAGCAGGGTCTGGGAATGACTCGGGCAGAGCGGGGTCTGGGAATGACTCGGCCACAGCGGGGTCTGTGAATGACTCGGGCAGAGTGGGGTCTGTGAACGACTTGGGCACAGTGGGGTCTGTGAATGATTTGGGCAGAGCGGGGTCTGTGAATGACTCGGGCAGAGCAGGGTCTGTGAATGACTCGGGCACAGCGGGGTCTGTGAATCCGGCGTGGGGAGATCCCAGCTCCAACAGTCCAGCTGCCTCTGAGGCACGGAGGGGCTGAGCTGTGAGCTGAGGCACCCAGCACTTACCACATGATGGCAGCTGAAGCCTTTCATCACCGAGGCCTCGTTGAGGAACTCGATGCGCTCTCGCAGGCTGGCAGACTCGTTCACCGTCTTCACGGCCACGCGCGTCTCGGGCTCGCCCTTGACGATGTCCTTGGCGATGCCCTCGTACACCATCCCGAAGGAGCCCTGCCCCAGCTCCCTCAGCAGAGTGATCTTGTCCCGTGGCACCTCCCATTCGTCAGGGACATAAACTGTGGGCAGAGGGGAACAGCTCTGAACTGAACTGTACAAATGGTGAAACTATCACAAAGCCTTGTCAAGTATCAACTGAACTGTGCTTCATCGCTCCTGCAAGGCTCGAGTTAGTTTGTTCTGAAATCTTTGGACCACTTTAAGACCAAACAATTCCCCAAAACTCTCCCCACCCCAAAGGGATCATGAACAGTCAATAATTTATATGAAGTTAAAATTTAAACTAAAGACAGCGCCTTTTCAGAGATGTTCCTGTGCCGTCACGGGACTCCCAGGGTTTAAATTCCACAAAAGGACCAGAAAACCCCACAAAGACAATTCCAAGCCCATCCTGCTGCACTGACTGAAATAAGAAATTCATAATTCATAAGAAATGCACAAAAATGAGCCCTGGTTGCTCTCACCATCACTGGCACTGATGTACTCGGGGTTGGAGGACGCGTACAGGGGTCCTGTTGGTCCTTCGGTTTGTCTGGAAAAAACACAAATCCCTCAGTGCTCCGCAGCTTTTGAGGTGAGGGCAGTTTGATCAACACCCAAGGCATGCAAGTCTGTCCCCCAAGACCCCCAAATCTGTCCCCATAAGGCACAGACTATTCCCTCCACTTAAATCAACACTGCAATTGCTGTGGAAATCAGGAACAAAACAAAAACCAACTCCCGACAAAGCAACAGAACTTTTGGATGGAAGGTTTGGATGGAAGGTTTGGATGTAATTTCGGGATGGAAGATTCTGGTGGAAGCAAGACAAAATTGCACTCACCTCTTTTTCACAAGGACATAAGTAGCCCCAATAATTCCAGCAATTATTATGGCAAAAATAATGGGAACGATGATAACAGCAATATTTGGCTGAGCATTCACTAGGGAAGAAAGAGAGAGTTGGAGGTATTAGACAGGTCCAAAACCCAAAGTTTTTCCTCAATAAAATCTCCCCCTTGAATAAATTGAAACAAATACAGAACTAGAGCTTTTTCAGACAGAATGTGGGCATGGTCAGAATGAGGGCTCATAAAGAAAAGCCACGTGTTTCCAAAAGATTTCAAATTCTTGAGGGCAGCTGTGTTGGGTAAATATTTAATGGCTCTCAGTGCGTTGTTTGCTGCACCCCATCCTCCAAAACTAACCAGAAGTTCTATCACGGTTAAATAATTAAAATTAAAAAAAAAAATTTAAAATAATTTTTTAAAGTTTAAGTAAATAAATAAATGAATAAATAAATAAAATTTAAAAATTAAACAGAATGTAAAAATTAAATAAATAATTATAAAAATAAATAAATAAAATAAAATAAAAAATGAAATATAATGAATGAAATGAATGAATGAAATGAATGAAATAAATAAATAAATAAATAAAATAAAATAAAATTAATAAAATAAAATAATAAAATAAATAAAATAAAAAAAATAAATTAAATAAATAAAATAAATAAATAAATAAATAAATAAATAAATAAATAAAATAAACTCACAATAATCAGCCACGTAGAAATAGGTGGGCTCTGTCCAGGAGCCGTTCCCAGCCAGGGAGGTGGCTCGGATCCTCACGCTGTAGTTGCCAGGCTGGAGCCCCCGGAGCTTGCAGCCGTTCTCACTGGCAAAGTGCTTTCGGGACACACAGAAATGGCCTTCCTGTGGGGAGAGGGGCTGAGTCAGCTCCTCCTGCAGCACCCAGGGCTCCCTGAGAGCTCCCCAGGGCTCCCCTCTGCAGCACCCAGGGCTCCCTAAGAACCTCCCTGAGCTCCCCCTGCACACCCAGAGCTCCCTGAGAGCACCCCAGGGCTCCTCCTGCAACACCCAGAGCTCCCTGAGAGCTCCCCAGGGCTCCTCCTGCACACCCAGAGCTGCCCCTGCACACCCAATGCTCCCCAACACCTCCCTGGGCAACATATTCCAGTGCCTGACCACTCCTGCAGGGAAATTTTTTTCTCTGATATCTGATCGGAACTTCCCTGGTGCAACTGAAGGCCATTTTCTCTCGTTTCTCGTTTTCTCGTTTCTCCCTTTTATTTCTGAAACAGCAGTGTGAAGTTTCTGTCCTTTGTAAAATAACATTTTTTAAAAAGCTCCATGAAAAATGTTGGCAAATCAGCTAAACTTTCTGGGAAAATTCTACCACAGAGGAAGATTATTCCCTGATGTCACCCCAGGCTTCCAGAGGACACAAATTCACCAGTGCAGTTTTGTGTTCCATTTCTCACCAGGAAACCCAAGCAGACAAACCCTGCCCAGCCCTGGGCTCCCAGGTGGAGCCAGCCCTGCCCAGCAGAATTCTCACCTCGGTCTCTCCGAGCCGCCCGTAGTTCACCTCGTAGAGCACAATCAGCCCATTGGGCTCCTTGGGCTCCTGCCACTTCAGGTGCACCGTGTTCTTCTCCACCAGCTCGTGGGAAACGGGGCCAACGATGTCATCAGCCTTGGCTGCAACCAAGAGCATCATCAGTAAAGTTCTGTTCAGTCTGGGGCAGAATTCCCACCTGCCAGTGATGCCTCAGGATTTCAGTTTCTCTATTTCCATGTCTGTGTAACTCTGGAATTCTTCAGTGTTTAACTCCACAGACAGTGCTGAGCTCCTGCTCTCCCATTTTTACACAAAACAATTCCTCTGCAGCCCCAAACTCAAGGGCACCTCCCTGGGCCAGGCCCCAAGAGATGGAAATGTCATGGTTTTACTTGGTCCGATTTTTGGTGGTGGGGGGACGGGACCAAGAAACCACAAAGATGGCTCCTATGAGGAAGTTCTAGAAGCTTCCCATCTTGGTCCCATCCCCCCACCACCAAAAAATTGGACCAAGTAAAACCATGACAGGAAACAAGAGAGAATTGGGGGGAGCCAAGTTGGAGTTTTTGACTGCATTGGCTGCAGCTGCAATTGGAGGATTCAGCCCCGATTTTGTGCAAATGGACAAAAGTGAGGAAGGGTGAAAAAGCCGTGAGCCATTGTCCATTGTGGGTGCAGCCCCTGGCTGGGCTGGGACTGCCCTGGATGGCCCTGAAGGCCCTGAAATAACAGAACTGCTTTGGATTCTCTCCATTCTGTCCAGGTTCTGTTCTAGGTCAGCCCAACAAAGCATCACCAACTCCTCCTTCCCTCCTCCTTCCCCACCAGGACACAAAGACAGCCCCGGTCTTACACCCTGCTGCCATGGGAATGTAGGATTACATAACAAAGGGAGTGTTAATAGTTTGTATGGAAGAAAAATATTATGTTTTTGGCTGTTTTTGAGAAAAGAAGATTGGAATGTAGAATTGATAATATAGGTGGTTGAATTGAAAACATTGGTGATATTGTAGCTTTTTGCAAACCCACCAATCATATACTGATGATTAACTAAACAGCTGTCTCTTGACCAATGTATGATTGGCACAAATGTACACACTCGTTGCAAAAAGAGAGTTATTAATTCTGTGTGTATGTGTGTCTTTATGTCTGTTATTAATATTGCTGTCTGGCCAACAGTGACATGGGAAAAGCAGGATTTGGGGACAGCCAGCATGCTGTCCAGGGGGACAATCACCTTCTGGCATGGTCCTGGCACTGACGTAGGCTGCCACGCTGCAGCGCGACTCCTGCGCGTCGTGGTTGCAGGCGTGCAGCTCGATGCGGTACCCGGTGAAATGCCGCAGCCCCGAGATCACCAGAGACTCCTTGGACAGCACCTTCTCGAAAGGTTTCTGCTCCTCTGCGCCCTCGGCTGAGTTGTTGGGAGAGGTGGGGATGGTGGGAAACACCACGGTGGCGTTGGCCACCGAGCCGAGGTCCCTTCGCTTCCTCGAGGGCCTGTGAAACAGCACCATGGTCATTTTATAATCAATATAACAATTTCAGAGGAGCTGAAATGGGAGAGCTCAGAGCACCACTGAAAACCCAAACTGAAGCCTGGTATTTCCAATGCAACAAAAAAAATCAGGATTTTTTTTTTGTTGTTGTTGTTGTTTTTGTTTTAACCAAGCAAAGCGTCTTCATAAAATTCTGTATCCCCGAGCCTCCCTCCCTGCACAACCACACACGGGGAGAGAAAATAAAAATAAACCAACCCAAGCCTCAGGTATTTGCTCGAGAATCTGAGTTCCCTGGATGTCTCAGCTCGGTCTAACCGTGCCAGGTGCCTCAGGATGCCTGGGGCAGGCTTGCAATGCTTTGGAGTTCAGCTCCCCCAGCTCCGAGGTCACACCAGGCCCTGACTCGGTGACCTCAGCTGTGCCACACGTCCCAAGTGTCACCAACTCCAGTTTATAAGGCACAAGGCCACTCTCCAGCTCTCTGGAACACATTTGCCACTCTCAGCCCTAAGGCTGAGCCTCGATGGATACACGAAGCATTTTAACTTTTTCCCAGGAGATCAAATCTATTAAGTGCTTTCCAGAGCATGCATTTAAAACTCGTTATTCTGATTCCATATTCATTGGGTGGTTTTGTCGACTGAATTGCTGCTCCTCCAGTTAGTGCATTTCAGTCTGAAAATCCAATTTTTTCCCTTGTAAAACCAGCACTGACAACATCACCTCCCCTGTTTGCATGTGAGTGCCACCAGCCAGCTTGAATCAGCAAATAAACAAAATAAATTCAAGAGAATTAAGAACCATTCAAAAATTTCATTTTCTTGGCAAAAAAGGAAAAAAAAAAACTGAAGAAGGTATCCATACCAAACCAAAAGTGCTCATTCTAACACTCTCATGTCCTGCCACACGTTTGCCATGGGGAATTCCAGGTCAGGAACTAACCAAGGTGGTGAATCAGTAACTGGATTCGGTTACACAAAAGGAATTAATGCCAGCTGAAACCCAGAGCATGTATTTTAAGGGGGTGATGATCTTTTTGTGTGTGTGCAGCTATTAAAGGGTACAAAGAGTGACCCGAACTGAACCCGCACTTGAGGCATCTCCAGGCTCTAAAAATGTAACGAGCTGTGGAAGCAAATCTGTGCTGCTGAACTGAACTTTCCAGTGCCCCCTGTGACCCCCAGCCCCTGCAGGGACAGCTCTGACAGAGCTCTGTCACCTCCCCTGGTGCTGTTTGTCCTACAGAAAGCAGAGTTGGAGTTGTGGAGGTGTCCCCAAACCACAGAGTCACCTTCCCTGAATGGTTTGGGTGGAAAAGACCTTAAATCCCATCTCACCCCACCCCTGCCATGGACATTTCCAGCACCCCAGGGTGCTCCAAGCCCTGTCCAGCCTGGCCTTGGGCACTTCCAGGGATCCAGGGGCACCCACACTGTGCCAGGACCTCCCCACCCTCCCAGGGAACAATTCCTCCCTGCAGAATATCCATCCACTTTGGTGACAAAACAGGATGGCAACAGCAGGTTCTGAAAAGCACATTCCAGCTGGAATTTTCTCTTTCTTAATCACTAATTAACTCCTGGAGCTGCTGTTCCCTCAGCCTGGGGTGCTGTGAGCAGGGATGGGGCAGAGGGCAGCACCCAGCCCCGGGTCACATCACCTCCCTCCTTGGGCAGGATTCCTGATGGTCACACACAACCTGGTTTGCATAAAAACCATAAAAGCTCCACCCTCTGTTTACCCAGTGGGAATTCAGCTGATCCTCGTGCCCACGGGAATTTTGTTTTTCACCAGTAAAACAGTAATTTGACCACTGATGCAACACGGAGTGAAACGCGAGAATTCCTTCCCTCTCGAGTCACAGAAAGTTAAGGAAAGCTTTTGAAGCTGTAAATCCCCAATCTTCCCATATTTATCATCCTGGATTTGCAGCAATTTTCTTGCCAAGTTCTCTGTATTTTTTCAAACATCTGATCCTTCTCAGAGTTGTTGCAGTGAGATTTGCACCGGGGCCATCTCAGCAGTGCTGTGACACCCTCAGGTCCAGCTCCTGATGCTCTCCCAGCTGGCCAGGGGCTGTGAGAGGCTGGAATTGTCCTCTGAGCACACCCAGCATGGCTTGGAGAGTTCCAAAAATGCCTTTGGTACCTCCCCACCCTCCCAGGGAACAATTCCTTCCTGCAGAATATGAGAAATATTTCCCATAATCTGCAGAATATGGGAAACCCACACTTTCCCACACACCTGAAGCCACCCCAGCTCAGCTGGCCTGGCTTCCCCCTGTGCTGGAAAAAGCATTTGAGATTTGTCTGTACAATTAACTGAGTTGGGAAATGGGGAAAGGAATTTTAATGTGTCATTGCTCAGATCCTGCTCCCCAGGGACACTGGAATGGCACAAAGGTGTGTGAGAGGACAGAGAGCTGGGATTGCTCCTGTTCCAGGTGGTGATGGAATACAGGGATTGACATCCTGAACAGCAGCCCCTGAGCTCCCTCTGCCTCTCAGGGTTTTTATTTTGAATCTTTCCCCGTTTTCCACAGAAATGTGGAGCAGCTGAGGCTGGAAGGCACCTCTGGAGGTGCTCCCAGAGCAGAGGGCTCAGGATGTTCAGTTTGAACATCTCCTCACATCCCTGGGCAGCCTGGTGCAGGTGTAACCCCCAACAGCTCCAACCTGGGCAGAACTGCCCCAAAATGAGAAAAAATAACACAGGAAAGAAGAAACAAAGCCTCAGCTTCTGGTGGCCACTGCTCAGCTCCAAAGGGGATCTGGTGGGAAGGCCCTGCCTGCTCAGGGGAACATTTCTGAACTCCCAATGGGTTTTTTTTTGTCAGTGCCAGAGCAAAGTGACCCCCAGGAGCTGGGACAGAGGCTCCTGGAGTGGGTCATCAGTGTGTCCAGGGGAAGGAAATGCCATTTCCAGAGGGGTGAGAGCAGCCCTGGGCTGAGGCCGGACCCTGCCTGGGGCAGGAGGGGAGAAATGGGACAGGGAAAAGGAGGAACTGCCATAATTCTGCTCCCTGGCACCTCCTGTTCCCTGCTGGCCTCATCCCTGAGATTCCTCCCGTGACTGGCAGGTTCCTCCTGTACAGGAGAGATCACCCAGAGCCTTGGAAGAGGTCACTGAACCCTCAGAGCCACAAAAAAAGCACCTGAAGCAAACCCCACTCGCTGCTCTCTGCCAGGCTCTGCGAGCAGGTGATGGCAGGAAAAAAAATCTGATTTATGTGGCGACAGCCTGGAGCCTGCCAGGGAAGACAAACAGGGCACGTGGCAGCAGCAAGGGGTCTGTGCCTGTGCTAAAGGATCTGCTGGCCATGGGATGTGGGATTTCTCCCCCAAGAGGCTGGAAAAGGGGCACAGCCTGGGGATTGGCTTCTTCCTGATGTACACACCCCAGAAAGCAGCCTGAGAAGCATCCTGGGCTGGCTGCACAATAAAAATGGGGGGAAAAAAGGAAAAAAACCAAAAGAAGTCAGATTTGTCTGCCTGTACAACAAATTTGATTTTTGCATGTGGCTGGGTCTCCTTTGCTTTGGTGTCATGTCCTGGCATCCTCTGGCACTGGGAATTGTCCTGATGGGCACCAACAGCCAGGGCACAGCAAAAGGAGAGCTCTGCCCAAAGTGCCCAGAGAGAACTGCAGGAACCAGAGCAGGGAACAGCAGGGATGCTTCCAGCAGGGGAAACTCTCAGTGCACTGACCCAGCTGCAAACACAGCTCTGCTGGCTCAGGGCAGCAAGCAGAGAATAAACTCAGAGCCAAAACTGAGCCCACCCTGCTCCCCACAACTCCTCCCTGAGCTCAGACCAAGGCTGAAAGCATCAACCCTCGCTGTGCCACCCCAAACTGGGCTCTCCCCACCCTCTGCACCACATTCCTGCTGCTTCTGGAGGCATTTCCCACTCTAAGTGAGAGGCAGACCACAAATACCACACTGGAGGACGAGGCTGTGGCCTGCTGAGCTGCCCTTTTCCTTTCTTTTCAACTCAATGAAAAACCTGACCGCAAAATTTCAAGGCAGGGAAAAAAAAAATTTAAAAAAAAAATCGCTATTTTTGGCATCATCTGCTGCCAGATGAGCTGCAGGCTGTTTGTGAAGGATTCTCACTTGGTTCTTGAGCTGAGGAGTATCCAGGGACAGGAAATAAAAGCAGGAACAGCTGTAGTAGGTGCTCAGCTCTCCCCATTCTGACACCCATTTCCAGCTGGATGGACAGACATGGATACCTGGCAGAGGGGCTGGGTCCAAACTGAGATTTTTATTTAATCCTCATTCACATTTTCCTTCTCCTGACCCCTGGGTAGTCCTGTGATGTTCTCACCTGATATTTTTATTTAATCCTCATTCACAATTCCCTCCTCCTGACCCCTCTGTGATGTTCTCACCTGATATTTTAATTCAATTCTCAATCAATCACATTTCCCTCCTCCTGACCCCAGGGCAGTCCTGTTTGATGTTCTCAACTGATATTTTTATTTAATCCTCGATTACATTTTCCTCCTCCTGACCCCTGGGCACGCCTGTATGGTGTTCTTACCTGATACTTTTATTTAATCCTCAATCATATTTCCCTCCTCCTCCTCCTGACCCTATGTGATGTTCTCATCTGATATTTCAATTCAATTCTCAATCAATCACATTTTCCTCCTCCTGATCCCTGTGTGATGTTCTCACCTGATATTTTAATTCAATCCTCAATCACATTTCCCTCCTCCTGACCCCTGGGCAGTCCTGTTTGATGTTCTCAACTGATATTTTTATTTAATCCTCAATTACATTTTCCTCCTCCTGACCCCTGGGCAGTCCTGTGATACTCTCACCTGATATTTTTATTTAATCCTCAATCATATTTCTCTCCTCCTGACCCCTGGGCAATCCTGTGATGCTCTCACCTGATATTTTTATTTAATCCTCAATCATTTCCCTCCTCCTGAGCCCTGGGCAGTCCTGTGATGTTCTCACCTGGGCACAAAAACCTCGTTGTGCAGGTAATTCTCGAAGGTCTTGCGGAAAGCAGACTCCTCCAGCTCCTTCTGTATCTGGGAGTCTGTTTTAGGGCAGGAACAGCACTCCCCACTCACATCCTCAGCCTCACTCTGGTTGTACTTCTGGGGGTCTTCAGATTCAAAAGGAGGGGACCACGTCCTCGAGGGCAGCTTTAATCCTGGGGATAAAGCAGTTTTAGGGTCATTCGTGCCCGACTTGGCAGAAATGTTTGATCCTACAGAGATCCCAAATCACTGCATGCAGGATTCATGGGATATTTGGGCATCCCAGGCTTTCATTCAGCTTTCACTGAACAGTTCCCTCTTTTCTGACAGGCCTTTGATTCAAAAATGCTATTTTTTATAGCTTTATCCCAGCTCAGGTAACACAGAGCAGCATTTGAGATTTTGGGAATCATCAGTGAAATTTTATGTTCTCAAGGAATTCCAAACCAGGCACCAGCTGCCTTCAAAAATTAATTTGGCCCTGAGCTCCAGAAGCACTGAAATTTTTAACTTTGCTATTTCCATTGCTGATATTAAACTTATAATTTGATTTAAAAGGAACAAGGAAAGAAAGGTAATCCCCATAGGAAAAAAAACCTGATTTCTGTGTAAAAAGTGTTTTCAGACCTTTTGCACATATGTTGGCTGTAGCAGCTAATGTACAATGGAACAGAACAGAGAGGGACAGAGCTGTATCTGGAAAAGCTGTCCTGAAACATCAGAATTGGGGTCCCAGAGCAGCTCCAAGGCCAAACTCTGGGAAATTCTGGGAGAGCCTGAAGGGAAGGTGTGGAGGGAGAAGGAAACCACTCACCTTTGAGGCAGTAATCGAGCTCGTAGAGCTCACTGTCCTCTGCCTGCTGCTGCCAGTACACCAGGTAATGGGTGATGTTCCCGTTGGGCTCCGAGGGCGGCTTCCACTTGAGGATGATTTGGGATGAGGAGTTGGAGACGGAAATGGGATCCAAGGGGACGGACGGGACTGTGGGGAAAAGGGACAGAGGTCACCACAATGCCCAGCAGGGACCAGCTCAGCTCCAGCTCCGCGGGATCAGGCACTGCCTGGCTCCTACAGGCTGGGCTGGGTGATCCTGGAGGATTCTTCCAGAATTAATGATCCTCACACAATGAAGAGCTGGGTGGAAGAGGTGCACACCAGCACCACCACCCTGATTTGGGAATTCCTCCTGACCAAAGCAGGGCACTGGGAACCCTCCAGGGACCACCCCAGTCCCAGGCAGAAGCCCTGAGGTGTGTTGTGACCCCTGAGGTGTGTTCTGACCCCTGAGGTGTGTTCTGACCCCTGAGGTAGGTGTGTTTCTGACCCCTGAGGTGCTTGCACTGACCCCTGAGGTGTGTTCTGACCCCTGGTGTGTTCTGACCCCTGAGGTGTGTTGTGACCCCTGAGGGTGCTGCACTGACCCCTGAGGTGTGTTCTGACCCCTGAGGTGTGTTTGTGACCCCTGAGGTGTGTTGTGACCCCTGAGGTGTGTTGTGATCCTGAGGTGTGTTCTGACCCTGAGGTGTGTTTGCCCCGAGGCTGCTGCACTGACCCCTGAGGTGTTGTGACCCTGAGGTGTGTTGTGACCCTGAGGTGTGTTGTGACCCCCGAGGTGTGTTGTGACCCCGAGGCTGCTGCACTGACCCCTGAGGTGTGTTGTGACCCCTGAGGTGTGTTGTGACCCCTGAGGTGTGCTCTGACCCCTGAGGTGTGCTCTGACCCCTGAGGTGTGTTGTGATCCTGAGGTGTCTCCTGAGTGTTGTGATCCCTGAGGTGTGTTGTGACCCCCGAGGCTGCTGCACTGACCCCTGAGGTGTGTTGTGATCCCTGAGGTGTGTTGTGACCCCCGAGGCTGCTGCACTGACCCCTGAGGTGTGTTCTGACCCCTGAGGTGTGTTGTGACCCCTGAGGTGTGTTGTGACCCCCGAGGGTGCTGCACTGACCCCTGAGGTGTGTTGTGACCCCGAGGTGTGTTGTGACCCCCGAGGCTGCTGCACTGACCCCTGAGGTGTGTTGTGACCCCTGAGGTGTGTTCTGACTCCTGAGGTGTGTTGTGACCCCTGAGGTGTGTTGTGACCCCTGAGGTGTGTTGTGACCCCCGAGGCTGCTGCACTGACCCGTGGCGTTGGTCTGCACGTAGATGATCTCGCTCTTGGCGCCGTAGGTGCGCGCTCGTCCGAGAAGGTGACCAGGGTTTTGACAAACACGGCGTACTGAGTCCAGGGCTTGAGGCCCAGCCAGGCTGGGCCTGGGCTTTGGGCTCGTTGGAACGGGGGGGAGGATCAACATCCACCACTGTCCAGCTGTTGGAGCCACAGGCGTCCTGTCCATCGAATTCTGTCACGTTCTGGTAGGGACTTGGGGAAAGAGGAGGCTCCAGTTAACAGAATCCTCACTATTATCCTCAAAATCCTCATTCCTAAACACACCACTGCAAGTTAGCACCCTTTACCCTTTAGAGAAAATAACATTATCTCGTTGTGTTGATTCTGAAAGGGAGGCGTTGGGAGCTTTGTTACCTCTGACAGCATCACAGAGCAGGTTCTGTGCCACACACGACCCCAACAATTAAATCCAGGCTAATTATTGCCAGCGTGATGAAAATCAGCTTGGCTACCTTGATTCTAAAAGAATCTTTCCCACCTCACAGGGAATAAACCCCTCAGCATCCCACGGGGATGACAAACTCCACGGATTGAGTATGTCCAGAATATCAGGAATAACTAAAGTTTGGATTGCTCTAAAATGAGGAATTGTGACTGTGCACCAATCAGGGATCCTAATGAACATTTTTTAGAGGGAAAACGTTGGAAATTTTAGTGTAGGAGCCACAAAATCAGAGACTGAAGAGCTTTGCCCACAGCAGGTTTGACATCCACCCTCCAGTGCCAAATGTCACTCGTGGGAGCCCGAAAGGCTCCTGGGGTCACTCACGCCTCTTTGTAGAACAGCATAAATCCCAGCAGGTCACGGAAATCAGGGGGCCAGTAGGGCTCCCACTTCAGCAGGATCTTGTCGTGGGAAGTCCTGATGGAAGAAAATTTCAGCAGCTCGTTTTCACCTGGAACGAAGGAGACACGACAATAATTTATCAATGCTAAAAAATGAAATTTTTATTTTCAATTATCTTCGAGGTTTAAGATAAGTATGAGAACACTGGCACTGAGAAGAGTTGCCCAGTAAAACCTTATCTTTGATGCAGCTCCTACCTCAAATCAGGGGTTGGAATCGATGCTGTGTTACAGTTCTGCCAGCTTAAATCTTTTTATGATTTCAGAAAATGATTCTGAAAAATGACTCAAGAGAAGAGTTGAACTAAATTCTAAAAAGTGGGAAACCTAAAGTGATCATTTTACAGTTTATGATGATCTGTACAGTGAAACCAGAAGGCAAGAGGCCACAAAAATGAAGCAGGAGACTCTCCAGCCTTGCCCAGAGTGGTGAGGTCCCTCTGCCAACAGGAGGGATGGTGTTTGCAGGGGGATGGAGCCCAAGGGACATGGCACCATGGTTTGTGCCCCAGGAGGGTGGTGTTTGTAGAGGATGGAGCCCAAGGGACATGGCACCATGGTTTGTGCCCCAGGAGGGTGGTGTCTGCAGGGAGATGGAGCCCAAGGGACATGGCACCATGGTTTGTGCCCCAGGGGTGGTGTTTGCAGGGGATGGAGCCCAAGGGACATGGCACCATGGTTTGTGCCCCAGGAGGGTGGTGTCTGCAGGGGGATGGAGCCCAAGGGACATGGCACCATGGTTTGTACGCCCAGCCCCAGCAGCCCGGGCTGGATTTGCTATTCCTGCACTAGGGAGGAAGAACATTCACTCCACTGGCACCACATCCAGAACAAACAAGGTCCTTTTTTTTTTCCCCCTTTCTGTTTTATTTTAGTAAACAGGATGCTGCCAATGTGACAACAAACAAAAAGCCCAACAAGCTGTGGTTTGAGTGGGTGGCACAGACACCACTCAGCAGGGTGGGGACAAAGCTGGCAAAGGGAAATGCAAGAGTCTCCTTTGCAGCTACCAAAAACCCCAGGCCAGGAGCTGCTCCCAGCCACGGAGGAGGAAAGAAAAAAAAATTTTGGGGGGGGGGGTTTGGGGTGGGGAAGGGGAAGGGAGGGGGAAAGAAAACCCACTTTTTTCCCCAACCTGGTAATAAAAAGGCCAGTATAAAATTCGGACAGCACTCGTAGAGCTCACTGTCCTCTGCCTGCTGCTGCCAGTAAAGGTAATGGGTGATGTTCGTTGGGCTCCGAGGGCGGCTTCACTTGAGGATGTTTGGGATGAGGAGTTGGAGACGGAAGGATCCAAGGGGACGGACGGGACTGTGGGGAAAAGGGACAGAGGTCACCACAATGCCCAGCAGGGACCAGCTCAGCTCCAGCTCCGCGGGATAAGGCACTGCCTGGCTCCTCCAGGCTGGGCTGGGTGATCCTGGAGGATTCTTCCAGAATTAATGATCCTCACACAATGAAGAGCTGGGTGGAAGAGGTGCACACCAGCACCACCACCCTGATTTGGGAATTCCTCCTGACCAAGCAGGGCACTGGGAACCCTCCAGGGACCACCCCAGTCCCAGGCAGAAGCCCTGAGGTGTGTTGTGACCCCTGAGGTGTGTTCTGACCCCTGAGGTGTGTTCTGACCCCTGAGGTGTGTTTGACCCTGAGGTGTGTCTGACCCCTGAGGTGTGTTCTGACCCTGAGGTGTGTTTGACCCCTGAGGTGTGTTCTGACTCCTGAGGTGTGTTGTGACCCCTGAGGTGTGTTCTGACTCCTGAGGTGTGTTGTGACCCCTGAGGTGTGTTCTGACTCCTGAGGTGTGTTGTGACCCCTGAGGTGTGTTCTGACTCCTGAGGTGTGTTGTGACCCCTGAGGTGTGTTCTGACTCCTGAGGTGTGTTGTGACCCCTGAGGTGTGTTCTGACTCCTGAGGTGTGTTGTGACCCCTGAGGTGTGTTCTGACTCCCTGAGGTGTGTTGTGACCCCTGAGGTGTGTTTGACTCCTGAGGTGTGTTGTGACCCCTGAGGTGTGTTCTGACTCCTGAGGTGTGTTGTGACCCCTGAGGTGTGTTCTGACTCCTGAGGTGTGTTGTGACCCCTGAGGTGTGTTCTGACTCCTGAGGTGTGCTTGTGACCCCTGAGGTGTGTTCTGACTCCTGAGGTGTGTTGTGACCCCCGAGGCTGCTGCACTGACCCCTGAGGTGTGTTGATGACCCCCTGAGGTGTGTTCTGACCCCTGAGGTGTGTTTGACCCCCGAGGTGTGTTGTGACCCCCGAGGCTGCTGCACTGACCCCTGAGGTGTGTTCTGACCCCTGAGGTGTGTTCTGACCCCTGAGGTGTGTTGTGACCCCTGAGGTGTGTTTGACCCCTGAGGTGTGTTTGACCCCGAGGCTGCTGCACTGACCCGTGGCGTTGGTCTGCACGTAGATGATCTCGCTCTTGGCGCCGTAGGTGCGCCGCTCGTCCGAGAAGGTGACCAGGGTTTTGACAAACACGGCGTACTGAGTCCAGGGCTTGAGGCCCCGCAGCAGCCAGCCAGGCTGGGCCTGGGCTTTGGGCTCGTTGGAACGGGGGGGAGGATCAACATCCACCACTGTCCAGCTGTTGGAGCCACAGGCGTCCTGTCCATCGAATTCTGTCACGTTCTGGTAGGGACTTGGGGAAAGAGGAGGCTCCAGTTAACAGAATCCTCACTGTTATCCTCAAAATCCTCATTCCTAAACACACCACTGCAAGTTAGCACCCTTTACCCTTTGGAGAAAATAAAATTATCTCATTGTGTTGATTCTGAAAGGGAGGCTTTGGGAGCTTTGTTACCTCTGACAGCATCACAGAGCAGGTTCTGTGCCACACATGACCCCAGCAACTAAATCCAGGCTAATTATTGCCAGCTTGATGAAAAACAGCTTGGCTACCTTGATTCTAAAGAATCTTCCCACCTCACAGGGAATAAACCCTCAGCATCCCATGGGGATGACAAACTCCATGGATTGAGTATGTCCAGAATATCAGGAATAACTAAAATCTGGATTGCCCTTAAATGAGGAATTGTGACTGTGC
>CM019235.1:1413214-1424665 GCA_009741485.1 Malurus cyaneus samueli | reverse complement strand
TTGAGGGCAGCGATTGCCCATTCTCCGAGTGCCAACTGTTCTCTGGGTTTCAGGCGTTTCAGTGAGGCAGCTTGCCCAATCCCCAGTGCCTCACTTCCTGGGGTTCAGGGTGGTCAGTGAGGGCAGTGCCCCATCCCCAAATGCCCCTTCTTTGTTTTTCTTCTTTTTTTTTTTTTTTTTTTCATTTTTTTCTGGGCGATTTCAGGCGTTTTCACGGCAGTGAGGGCAGTGCCCCATCCCCAGTGCCACTTTCCTCTGGGTTCAGGGTGTGGGTCCATGAGTGCCCCATCCCAGAGTGCAATCTGGGCACCGTCGGCATCCTCCCCAGCCACTTTCTCTGGGTTCAGGGTCAGTGAGGGCAGTCCTCCATCCCCAGTGCCTACTTTCTCTTTCAGGGTTGGCATGGGGATCACTGTCAGTCGAGGACTTTCCTCAGGCATGGGATGCCCATCCCAGTGCCATTTCTCTGGGGTTCAGTGTGGGGGTCCTCCAAGGCATTTGGGTCAGTGGCCCCAAGCAAAAAGGCCACCCCCCCCCCCGGCATTTTACTGGTTTCATGGTGCCCAATCAAAGGACCAACTTCTTCCTCCCCGGATGTTGATGGACCAGGCGTTCCGTTGATGACGTGTGCAGACCGCGCACTCCTTGCGCCGATGTTACCGGAGTCGATGGTCCTTGCTCCTGGCCAAAGTCACACACCCTGGCGGCAGGCCTGCAACAGGGCGTGCAGTGCAGGCTGCAAACACAGAGGGAGGGCAGGAGTCAGCACCAGGGCACCCCCACAAAGTCCCAAAAGGTACAGGAGTGAATTTCAAATGGTAATAGGCCAAGGGGTTCACCTGCAGGGAGAGCACTTGGGAACCCCAAATAAAGTGGGGAATTGTGGAATGGTTTGAGTTGGAAGGGACCTTTAAACAGCATCCTATCCTCCCCCTTTCCACCTTCACATATTCCCAGGAAGGACCCAAAGCTCATCCCATTCCTCCCACTTTCGGGTTCCACTATCCCAGGAAAGGACTTAAATCAACCCATTCCACTCCCTATTTCCACACCTTTCCACATCCCAGGAAGGGACCTCAAAGATCATCTCCCTTCACGCGCCCTTCCACACCTTTCCACCACATCCCAGAAAGAGAACCTTAAAAAGCTCATTCCATTCCTCCCCTTTTCCACGACTTCCACTATCCAGGAAGAGCATAAAGTCAGCCCATCCTCCCCCTTTCCACCTTCACCACCCAGGCTGCTCCAAGCCCCCATCCCACCCGGCCTTGAAAATAACTGCTAATAAAAATCAAAATAAATCGAAATTGCCCTGAACTGCCTGCCTTTCAAACTGTCATTTCCACAATTCAGATGTGAACCATTTCATCCCTTCCTACACAACAGAACAAAGCCATTTGGATAATTCTGAAGAGCCAACGAGCCAAGATGCTGCTCATTGCTCTCCACCCCAGTTTCAAGCTAAACCCCAGCCCACTTTTCACCCCAAAATCATTAACAAAACGTTTAATTGATGAGCAGAGAGCTGGTCCTTCATCTGGAATCCTCCCCGATTGAGCCCGTTACTTAAAAAAAAAAAGCGAAAAATGTTTGCTTGTGCTCGGAAAAATACTGCTTCAATAGGAGCTGATGGCTGCCCTGGTCCAGCACCACAAGAATTGTGTTCCCAGCCAGCTCAGAGAGAGAAATGCTCCAGGAAAAGAAGGGAGCAGAGCTGTGAAGTCCTGCTGCAGCAGAGCAGGGAGCCAAGGGGCTGTTGCACAAGCAGCACGGCTGCTTTGGGGTGCTTGTTGGTTCTTTGCAGAAACAAAACAGGAAATGGCATAAAAAGTCCTGTTAAGGGTGAATTCCCCGAAATTATTATGGCAGGAGCAAACACAGGCGAGCACAAAGCGAGTGATATTCCCAGGAAATTGAGTCACCATGATATAGAACGGTACTGAGGACAAACAACAAAGTTTTCAGTAATAAACAGCTCAGCAACATAAATTATTTAATTCCTTTGTCCAACCCTGGGAACAGGCAGAGTGGCTGCTCCCTGCTTTATTCGTGCCACACTTGTTTGTCACACGGTGCATTTGTGTCGTGGCACAGCTTGAACCTGCTCAATGAAAGTAATTACAGGGACGAGGGGCTGAGATTGCGAGAGCGGAGCGCTCCCAGGACGCCGCGCTCCTTCATTAGCCATGAGCTCGCCCTGCTAGTTCAGTCAGCCCCTGGGCTGCTGAAACCTCTCCACTGCCCATCTCCCTCCTCCCACGCCTCTAAAAAACACTTTCCAGCCTGAGGATGCTCTTCCTCATTCCTCTCTCAATCTCCGTTCCCCGCTTTTTCCAAAATGAGAGGAAACAAGGGAATGGAGGAGCTAATGGAAGGATAAACTACCAGCCCATAAAGGATAAACTATCAGCTCTCCATGGCTGGGAGAGCTTTTAATGGCTTGAATTAGAGAGGTATTAGTTTGTAAATCATGTTAAAGCATGGTGATGGCCACAGACCATCCAAAGCCAGAACTTTCCTGGTCTTGACCCAGTGATGCTTTAGGATTTCAGCTTCTACATTTTTGTGTCTCCATAAACCTGGGATTCTTCGGTGTTAACTCCAGACTGCACAGACAGTGCTAGCTCCTGCTCTCCCATTTTCACACAAAACAATTCCTCTGCAGCCCCAAACTCAAGGACACCTCCCTGGGCCAGGCCCCAAGAGATGGAAACAACAGAGAATTGGGGGGAGCCAAGTTGGAGTTTTTGACTGCATTGGCTGCAGCTGCAATTGGAGGATTCAGCCCCGATTTTGTGCAAATGGACAAAAGTGAGAAAGGGTGAAAAACCTGGGACTGAGTGTCCATTGTGGGTGTGGGACTGCCATGGATGGCCCTGAAGGCCCTGCAATAACAGAACTGCTTAGATTCTCTCCAATCTGTCCAGGTTCTGGTTTAGGTCAGCCGAATTTCAGGCACCACCAGCACCCAAACCCCACATCCGAGGGTGATCACAACCCACCCCAGCCCACCCCAAACCCCTTTGTGCCCTTTTAGAGCAGTCACTCACTTGCTGGAGTTCATGATGTATCCCGAGGGGCACTCGTGCACGCACTCGTTGTTGTGGATGACGTGGCAGCCCGACTCGCGGGCGCTCCGGCATTTGTTGTGCAGCTCCTGGCAGAAGGCGAAGGTGACGCAGCGCCAGCCCTCGAATCGATAGTACCCAGGGGGACAGCTGGGGACACATCTCCCCTCCAGGTAGAAGTTTCGGCAGGCCACACATTTGCCAGGGTCGTCGGGCTCCGTGCAGTCACCCAGGCACTCGCTGTGGCAGCACTGCCCGTCCCCGGTGCAGCCCTGGGATTTGCAGGTGGGGGGACACACTGGAGAGGGGAAAAACAGCAGAGGGCAGGTGAGAGACATGGGAGAGCATGGCCATGAGTGAGCCTGAGAGCTGAGAGGATGGGGGACCTGGTGCTGCTGTCTTGGGAAGCTCCTGTGCAAAGGGGCAACCGTGGAGTGCAGGTGTCTGCCCCATCTCCACATTTCAGAGCAAATTCTGCCCCATCTCCACCTTTCATTGTGAATTCTGCCCCATCTCCCCCACCTTTCAATTGGAATTCTGCCCCACTCCTCCTTTCACTCAATCTGCCCCTCATCCTTCCTTTCACTACAATTTCTGCCCCATCTCCACCTTTCAGGATAAATTCTGCCCCATCTCCACCTTTCAGTGTAAATTCTGCCCCATCTCCACCTTTCAGGATAAATTCTGCCCCATCTCCACCTTTCAGTGTGAATTCTGCCCCATCTCCAACTTTCAGAGTAAATTCTGCCTTGTCTCCATCCTCCAGTGTAAATCCCACTCCCAATCCCATTCCTTTAGGAATGTTTTTGAGGAGTTTTATCGTTCACCATCCCATCTGAGCTGCTCAGGTGCTCCCTCAGACAGAACATTCTGGTTTGGTGAGGACAAGGGGATATCCTGAGCTGCATCTTGGCTGTGCAGAGCTAAATCCCAAATGTTTTTAGGATAAATCCAGGACCCTGTCCCCCATCTAAAGCCCTTCCTCTCCTTCTAAAGCCCTGCTTGGTGTTGGGGTTTGCCCATTTCAGCTCTGCTCTCTCCTGATGGCAGTCAGTGCCGTGTTCTGGGTTGTGGAGTTGGATTGAATGGGTTCAGCTTTGTCTGAGCTGCTCAGTGGAGGTGCTGAGGACAGGGCTGACCATCCTCCTGGAGCTCACTGAATCTGTTCATCCTTCCCTCCTGCTCCTCCCCGAGTTACTCACGGGGTTTACTCATCCCAGCTTCCACCTCCAAGCCCAAACCGCTTGTTAAAGGCATTGTGGAGTGCTAAGTAATGAGCAATTAAAAAAGAAACCATAAAAACCTCAAGCAATAACACTCGTGGGTGCCCTGCTTTGTGGGCTTGTTGGGAGAGTCACTGACTGCCTCCAGGGGGATGGGACAGATGGCAAACAAATCCCAATAAAGCTGAAGAGTTGTGTCAAAAAATGCTGGTGAACATTTGTTATGTGCAGGTATACTGTAGGAAATCCCAGTTTTTTAAACTAAGAAATGAGAATTTTCCAGCTGAAAGTGCCTGTGCCAGGCTGGGAAGCTCTTGCTGTGGAGCCTCATTGCTCCTGAGCTTCAGAAATAAAGGTGGAGTCACCAAGGCACTCCTGGAGACTCACAGGGCCATACTATGAAACAAGAAAACAGTTTTGGTTTTGGGAAGATGAGCAGTGACCAACTTTTTGCCCTTTTCTAGCAACAGATCTTATTTGGTGAACCTGGCACAAACAGCACCTGATGGAAATGCAACAGCCAAAGAGCAGCAGCTTGCAGGTGACACCTTGCATTAGCTAAATATAATTTAAAAAAATATTATATATTAAATAAATTAATATATAACTTTAAATTAATAATTATATAATAATATAACATATTAAATATCATGTTTATATATATATATTTAAATTAACATACTAAATATTAAATTTATATTAAATAATACTGTCTATTAAATAAATATGTATGTAAATAAATATATATGATAATAAATGCAATATATTTTAATATTAAATAGTTTCAAAGACCACGTTACACACATTTTAAATGCTTATACATTCCTTACCAGCCCATGGATGAGCACAGCCTAGCAACAGGTGCCCTGGCTGCAATTTATCAGAAATATTTGCAACAGAAAATTCCAGAATTTAGTCCAGAACACTACCAAATTCACTAATTCCAGCCTGGAACACCAAGGTTTAGGAGCAGGGGAAAGCCTGGGCACAGAGGTGTCCTACAAGGGATCCTGGTTCCTCCCTGGAGTGGGCTCAGTTCCCACTGGGCAGTGAAATGCTGAGGAATGGCTGGTGGGAGCTGCAGGGGGAATGCTGCCAGCACAATTCCTGCTATTCCTCACCAGCATTTCCTCCACCAGGGAATTTTCCTGCTTCTTTCATGCTCAAGAACCACAAAGTTGAAAACATTTGTTTCCCAAGGAGCCAGCGGAGCCGCCAGGTAAGCGGGAAAAGCACCCGGTGACACATGGCACCCACTTAACATTCTGTCACACAATATTTTGATTTAATTTGTTATGGAAACTGAGCTCCAAAGCCCCGTGCTTATTGACACGGTTCGAACTCAGCTGCGAGAATTCGCAGGGCACAAACCACCTCTGAAGGTTTACAATTAAACTATTTTTAAACCATTCTCAACGTTTCTCTTTTTCCTGTTCCACCAGCTTTTGATGTCTCAAAGACAGCTCAAAGAAAGCAAAGCACCCAAGGCAACAGCTCTTTTTCCATTAAAAGCTCTTTTTCCATTAAGCACTCGAGACCAGAAATTGTCAATCACCAATTTGTGCAAATCCTCATTACCCGAGATCCTGAACAGATGTCACGACATTATCAAAGCCTGCACGCTCCAGAGCACCTCCAGTCGTGTAAAACCACTCCAGAGGATTTCACTGCAGCTCCTTACAACTGTTACTCCAGTTTATGGGACTCAAATGGGTCAGAAATAGGGGTTTTGTTTGGGTTTTTTGCTGCCAGGTTGTGGGACAACACCGAATAGGTTCGTGCAGCTCATTTTCCTTCTCCATCGAGGTCTGCAAACCCACAGCACAGCCACATCCCTTCCTCAGCAGATCTGTAGGATCTGAGTGTCTGAAATCCCAGTCCTAACTACAAAGAGGCCCGGAACTTGATGCTCAGGATTTCAGCTCTCTATTTCCATGTCTCTGAACCCTGGAATTCTTCAGTGTTTAACTCCAGACTCCACAGACAGTGCTGAGCTCCTGCTCTCCCATTTTTACACAAAACAATTCCTCTGCAGCCCCAAACTCAAGGACACTTCCCTGGGCCAGCCCCAAGAGATGGACAACACAGAGAATCTGGGGGTGAGACCCAAGTTGGAAGTTTTGACTGCATTGGCTGCAGCCTGCAATTGGAGGATTCAGCCCCGATTTGCAAATGGACAAAGTGAGAAAAGGGTGAAAAACCTGGGACTGAAAGGAAACCCAAGGACTAATCGCCCCCGGCAGTCACTCCTCAGTGTGTTGCAAGCATGTGATCTTAATTTAGTACTACAGAGCCTGGGCTTGTTTCCTGCTGCAAGTGCCGAGCAAGCGGCATCGCTGCTGTGGAAATCCATATGGATCTTACTCCTGATAAAATGATGTATTAAACCCTGTTGTACACACACAGTATTTTTATTAAAGCACTTGATTGCTTTTCCTCTGTCACTCATTCCCCTTCTGTCAGGAAGACCCCTAATTCAGTAAGTTGTTAAGTGCTACTTGTCTTAAAACTTTAATTTTTAGCCCTAAACCAATTTATATGTCGTATAAACATAGTTTTTATCCCTAAACCAATTTTTTAATTTTTTCCACTCATGATCATCTGTTTTCTTGTGAGCATTTATTTGATCTGAACACAACACCTAATGCCCAGTGCATTAATGTATCACAAGGCTGAGAAGAGCTGTTAAATTAAGCAAAACTGGTGAAGACTAAGCAAAAAATAAATCTAAAAACCACAGCGGAGTGGGTGGACAGAGGGCTGCTGCAAGAAAACCATGGTGCTGCAAACCCTACTGTGCTGTGGCTTATTCCTGCAATTATTTCTTCATGTCACAGAGGCCAGAAAGGGAGAAACATCAACCCCAAAGCCCAGCAGCAGCCCTGGGCTGCAAAGGAACGTGCCTGGGAGGGACGGGACTGGAGAGCTCCAGTGGACTGTAAAAAGCACAAGGACTTTTGATCTCCTTGGTGACAAACAACAGCAGCTCCCCCAGCCCTTCCTGAACCTACAAAATAAATGGAGAAACTGGAAGAGAACAAAAAAATAAAGAGTCAACGGGGTGATACCAAAATCCTGCCGGCAACGCCCGGCGCTGGCTGCGGTGGTCAAGCGAAATTCAGGAAATATCACGAGATGCTCAAGCAAATTTGATGTCACTTGTTCCCAGGACTCAGCTGCTCTGAAAACACTCATCCTCCCTTCTCCCCAGTGCCAAAGGCAGCCAAGGAACAGCCCTTCCCAAAGACATCCACTCGAATCTGCTGCCCACAACAAAGGGCTGCAGCTCTGGCACCAGCCCGGGAAGGAGCCAGCGCCAAACAAACCCCAGATTTTACAATCAGCACTAAAATAAAGCGTTATTTATAAAATATTACAGTACATAAAGCCGTGACCCCTCTGAACTGTGAGCTGGGAATGTGAGGAGGTCTCTATTTACACAGGAACAGATAAAATTAACTGCAGGTGCCTCCCTTCCCATGGACAGTGACTTCCAAAAACAACACGCTCGCTCCAACGTCAAGGAAACTCTTCCCATTGACATTTCTCAGGACAACATTACACCTCTTATCTCATCTATCAGTAAGGATAAGAAAAAAAAATGAATTGTTTCTCCTCCCAAGCCTTTCAAAAATTACGTGCTCAACTGGAGGGACATGGAACATCTCAGATATTCCAAACCGGGACCGGGGCCGGGGCTCGGCCGCTTCCCGCCAGGAACAGCTGAACCCCCGGGGATGCTGGACCTGTGAGGAGCAGCAAATGTGAGTTTTAGGCAAGATAAAAGAGTTTGGAGTGGTGTGTCACCTCGTCCAGCCGTGATAGCAGGGGCTGTGGGGGAATGGAGATACGGGAAAAGGTTGAGCTGGGCTGTTTGCAGAGGAAAGGGGCAGATAACAGGAGATGTCTCCACAAACAGCCTCCTCCATGCCAGCCTGCTGCTGTTTGAGCTGGGGAAAATTCATTATCTCCTGCACTACACCTGCTGGAGGGGCATTTCTCTGCAAATGAGTATTTACTCCCACAGGAATTACGCCAAGGAATATGGGAAGCGTGCTAAGAGGAGCTCACACATACGTACACACACATTTTACTTAAATAATATACAAAATATATGAAAATCACCTCAATATGGTGAAGCTTGGAGGAGTCACCAACCTCAACAGACCCACGATGTTTTTGGTCACTCGTTCTTCTCCTTCCCAGAAATGCCAACCTTTGCAAAGGAGCTGCTCCAGCTGCACACCCAGCACAAGGCAGGGCTGTGCCAAGCCCTGTGTAAATTCAGGTCCCTTGGATGGAATTCCACATCCCAAAAATCATCTCTGATTCTTGGGGACAGGATTTCTTGGGTTACGGACCTCAGCTACAGAAGGCCCCCATCTTCTTCCACTGAATCCTCAGTACAGGCTCTTATTTCCCTGGATTTTTTAGATTTTTCTGTTTCTCTCCCTTGAAGGTTTTCATCCCTACTCTCCTCTGTCACCCCAACTATTTACACAGAGATGTTTCCCACTCAGGTATCCCTAATATTGCCCAGACAGAACAAAGATCATCAAAGAAACATTTTCCTGTTGTGCATTTCAAGCATAGTGTGTGGTGTTCACACCATGGCTGCAAAGCCCGTCAAGGCAAAGCACTGAAAGTTTTCATGCTTTCATGAAAAAAAAAAAATTAATAAAGAAATTAAAACTCAAGACTAAGTCTGTTTTCATTCTACTGGCACCTTTCAATCGAGCAGGTACAAACAACTTGCAGGAATCAAGCAAAGCTGTTGGCCATCAAGCTCAAACTGCCCAAACACAGAGTTTGATTTGAAAACACAGCAGTGACTGTTGAAGGTGGCACAAGTGTCACAAAGTGCACGCCAGGATAGCGAGCAGGAGTTGTAAATACTTTACCCAGTGTCTACAACAGTGCTGTTGTGCCATTCTCTGGCAAGCAGGTCAAGCCTGCTCCTTGTACTTTGTGTTCAAAATTACACGGGAGCTTAGTGTGAGGGATCAGAAATAACCACCCACCTCTGCTCAGTGGCTGGGGGGTTTTCAAGATGCCAGCCCCAAAACTGGCACATCTTCAGGCCAAAAAATTGTACTTCATTCTGTACAGCACAAGAGACAATTTGTAATTTAGATCAAGAGTCTTTAACGTTAATTTGGGGCATTTCCCTGTAAAGCTTTGATCGTCATTTTACTCGCAGGTTGTTTTTTCTGTTGTTATGGTTTGTTAAATTTCAATCCTTATTACAACTCAAGGATTTGGTGTTATCATTCAACGGTTGATGCCACCTGGGAGCCTCGTGAAAGCCTCCTGTTAATATTTAACTGTTTATTGCTCTCCGATGTACAGCATCTTGTAAACATCCCTGTTCACTTTAACCTGCACCTGCCAAACCTGCTCCCTCACTGCAGCCCCAGAACAACCAAATTACTCAGAAGAATGGTCCAGACCATGTCCTGAAAATAAGTGATGGTCCTTGTGGATCCCTTTGATGCCTTAGGATCTCACCTTCTCTATTTCCATGTCTCTGTAACCCTGGAATTCTTCAGTGTTTAACTCCAGACTCCACAGACAGTGCTGAGCTCCTGCTCTCCCATTTTTACACAAAACAATTCCTCTGCAGCCCCAAACTCAAGGACACCTCCCTGGGCCAGGCCCCAAGAGATGGAAAGAACAGAGAATTGGGGGGAGCCAAGTTGGAGTTTTTGACTGCATTGGCTGAGCTGCAATTGGAGGATTCAGCCCCGATTTTGTGCAAATGGACAAAAGTGAGAAAGGGTGAAAAAGCCATGAGCCATTGTCCATTGTGGGTGTGGGACTGCCCTGGATGGCCCTGAAGGCCCTGCAATAACAGAACTGCTTTGGATTCTCTCAATTCTGTCCAGCCTGTTTTGGGGAGCCGGATTTCAGGCATTAGGACCTTAATGAGAGCCCCAAACCTGTTGTTCCAGGGGTGAATAAATATTTAACTCGCTGCTAGCGTGGCTCCCAAGACGGAGGGAACAATGCCTTTTCCAAAGCTCTCTGATTAGAGATTCAAAGGGACATTTCTCGGTGCTGCTGGGGCCCAGCTGGGGGGGACGAGCGGCCGCAGAGTCAGCGCAAAGGAATTTCCACCTCCGTGGATCGCTCCCTGTGCTCCACCACCTCCCCTGCTCCAGGTGGAAACAACACACACCGATCCCGTAAACACATTCCCAGCCAGCACAGGTAGCCAGGAGATCTGTATTTAACAGGCAAGTTAATTAAGCATTACAATCCATATTTAGCAGCAAGATCCTCATTTAACAGGCGAGTCAATTAAGCATTATGCTGTTAAAAAATTTTGGTGCTCGGGTCTTTTTTCTTGTCTTCTGTTAATAAAACAGCGAATTGCCCGAAAAAAAGAGGGGGAAAATGATCACTCAAGGAAAGTTTTGCTGTTCCTTTGGGATTTTCTGCCACTGGGTGATTTTAAATAGCGACATCCTGGGTGAGCTGAACTCATGAGTGGGGTGGTTAGGGTAAGAGGACCATTAAGGATAAATTTTTAACCACGCGTATGATGTTTTAAACCACACATCAAGATGCTGCACGTGTGCTGTCCGGGCACCAGGCGATTTTGGGAGCGATTTGTTGTGAATAATGTGATTTTTTAGAGCGCAGTAACAAGCCCCGCGTGTGCAGAGGGGGATCGGCGGAGACACCCATGGTTGTCCAAACCCCCTCGCCCCTCCAGCTCCTCTCCCCGGCGTTACACAAACCCCGCTTTGATCCCACAAAAGGCAGCGAGGAGGCTCCGGATCCAAGGGAATCCAGGACACAAAACAACTGCGGCAGGAGAACCGCCCTCGAGAGCAGCCAATGCATTGGCGGCGAGCGCAGGGGAGGCATCCGAGCCGGCCCCGCTATCTGCACAAGGCAAACTGCGCTGACCCTGCCAGCTCCCGAAACATCGGCAGCGCCGTGCCATCCACCCATCGAGCGGCGTTTGGGCCACTGCTGGGGCTGCCCGGGGGCTTTGTGCCCGCTTTGATTCGCGCGGGGTTCGTGCGAGCGGCAGGGGAAGGCAGCGGAGAGCGGGCGGCGGTGGCACGGCTGGACATGGAGCGGACATGGAGCGGGGAATGGGGCTGGACATGGAGCGGACATGGAGCGGGGAATGGGGCTGGACATGGAGC
>CM019235.1:1351517-1412666 GCA_009741485.1 Malurus cyaneus samueli | reverse complement strand
CGCTCAGCAAATGGATCGCACGCTTCCGCACGGCCGGGATTTTCCCCTCTCACTGTAATGTTCTGAATATAGAATATATCATAAATATATTAGTAAATATAAATTATAATAATATGTAAAATTTATCACCTACTCACACACACACACCACAACAGCCTGCGTGACTTAGGGCTGTGGAGGGTACAGTAATTTTCATTTCCTAACATCGCAGGCCCGGGTAATGACCTCGGCAACGATGGGTTCTCGTGGTTTGAAACAACAACAACCGCAAGGAAATGAAAAAAAAAAAAAAAAGGAAACCCAAGGACTAATCGCCCCCGGCAGTCACTCCTCAGTGTGTTGCAAGCATGTGATCTTAATTTAGTACTACAGAGCCTGGGCTTGTTTCCTGCTGCAAGTGCCGAGCAAGCGGCATCGCTGCTGTGGAAATCCATATGGATCTTACTCCTGATAAAATGATGTATTAAACCCTGTTGTACACACACAGTATTTTTATTAAAGCACTTGATTGCTTTTCCTCTGTCACTCATTCCCCTTCTGTCAGGAAGACCCCTAATTCAGTAAGTTAAGTGCTACTTGTCTTAAAACTTTAATTTTTAGCCCTAAACCAATTTATATGTCGTATAAACATAGTTTTTATCCCTAAACCAATTTTTTAATTTTTTCCACTCATGATCATCTGTTTTCTTGTGAGCATTTATTTGATCTGAACACAACACCTAATGCCCAGTGCATTAATGTATCACAAGGCTGAGAAGAGCTGTTAAATTAAGCAAAACTGGTGAAGACTAAGCAAAAAATAAATCTAAAAACCACAGCGGAGTGGGTGGACAGAGGGCTGCTGCAAGAAAACCATGGTGCTGCAAACCCTACTGTGCTGTGGCTTATTCCTGCAATTATTTCTTCATGTCACAGAGGCCAGAAAGGGAGAAACATCAACCCCAAAGCCCAGCAGCAGCCCTGGGCTGCAAAGGAACGTGCCCGGGAGGGACGGGACTGGAGAGCTCCAGTGGACTGTAAAAAGCACAAGGACTTTTGATCTCCTTGGTGACAAACAACAGCAGCTCCCCCAGCCCTTCCTGAACCTACAAAATAAATGGAGAAACTGGAAGAGAACAAAAAAATAAAGAGTCAACGGGGTGATACCAAAATCCTGCCGGCAACGCCCGGCGCTGGCTGCGGTGGTCAAGCGAAATTCAGGAAATATCACGAGATGCTCAAGCAAATTTGATGTCACTTGTTCCCAGGACTCAGCTGCTCTGAAAACACTCATCCTCCCTTCTCCCCAGTGCCAAAGGCAGCCAAGGAACAGCCCTTCCCAAAGACATCCACTGGAGTCTGCTGCCCACAACAAAGGGCTGCAGCTCTGGCACCAGCCCGGGAAGGAGCCAGCGCCAAACAAACCCCAGATTTTACAATCAGCACTAAAATAAAGCGTTATTTATAAAATATTACAGTACATAAAGCCGTGACCCCTCTGAACTGTGAGCTGGGAATGTGAGGAGGTCTCTATTTACACAGGAACAGATAAAATTAACTGCAGGTGCCTCCCTTCCCATGGACAGTGACTTCCAAAAACAACACGCTCGCTCCAACGTCAAGGAAACTCTTCCCATTGACATTTCTCAGGACAACATTACACCTCTTATCTCATCTATCAGTAAGGATAAGAAAAAAAAATGAATTGTTTCTCCTCCCAAGCCTTTCAAAAATTACGTGCTCAACTGGAGGGACATGGAACATCTCAGATATTCCAAACCGGGACCGGGGCCGGGGCTCGGCCGCTTCCCGCCAGGAACAGCTGAACCCCCGGGGATGCTGGACCTGTGAGGAGCAGCAAATGTGAGTTTTAGGCAAGATAAAAGAGTTTGGAGTGGTGTGTCACCTCGTCCAGCCGTGATAGCAGGGGCTGTGGGGGAATGGAGATACGGGAAAAGGTTGAGCTGGGCTGTTTGCAGAGGAAAGGGGCAGATAACAGGAGATGTCTCCACAAACAGCCTCCTCCATGCCAGCCTGCTGCTGTTTGAGCTGGGGAAAATTCATTATCTCCTGCACTACACCTGCTGGAGGGGCATTTCTCTGCAAATGAGTATTTACTCCCACAGGAATTACGCCAAGGAATATGGGAAGCGTGCTAAGAGGAGCTCACACATACGTACACACACATTTTACTTAAATAATATACAAAATATATGAAAATCACCTCAATATGGTGAAGCTTGGAGGAGTCACCAACCTCAACAGACCCACAATGTTTTTGGTCACTCGTTCTTCTCCTTCCCAGAAATGCCAACCTTTGCAAAGGAGCTGCTCCAGCTGCACACCCAGCACAAGGCAGGGCTGTGCCAAGCCCTGTGTAAATTCAGGTCCCTTGGATGGAATTCCACATCCCAAAAATCATCTCTGATTCTTGGGGACAGGATTTCTTGGGTTACGGACCTCAGCTACAGAAGGCCCCCATCTTCTTCCACTGAATCCTCAGTACAGGCTCTTATTTCCCTGGATTTTTTAGATTTTTCTGTTTCTCTCCCTTGAAGGTTTTCATCCCTACTCTCCTCTGTCACCCCAACTATTTACACAGAGATGTTTCCCACTCAGGTATCCCTAATATTGCCCAGACAGAACAAAGATCATCAAAGAAACATTTTCCTGTTGTGCATTTCAAGCATAGTGTGTGGTGTTCACACCATGGCTGCAAAGCCCGTCAAGGCAAAGCACTGAAAGTTTTCATGCTTTCATGAAAAAAAAAAAATTAATAAAGAAATTAAAACTCAAGACTAAGTCTGTTTTCATTCTACTGGCACCTTTCAATCGAGCAGGTACAAACAACTTGCAGGAATCAAGCAAAGCTGTTGGCCATCAAGCTCAAACTGCCCAAACACAGAGTTTGATTTGAAAACACAGCAGTGACTGTTGAAGGTGGCACAAGTGTCACAAAGTGCACGCCAGGATAGCGAGCAGGAGTTGTAAATACTTTACCCAGTGTCTACAACAGTGCTGTTGTGCCATTCTCTGGCAAGCAGGTCAAGCCTGCTCCTTGTACTTTGTGTTCAAAATTACACGGGAGCTTAGTGTGAGGGATCAGAAATAACCACCCACCTCTGCTCAGTGGCTGGGGGGTTTTCAAGATGCCAGCCCCAAAACTGGCACATCTTCAGGCCAAAAAATTGTACTTCATTCTGTACAGCACAAGAGACAATTTGTAATTTAGATCAAGAGTCTTTAACGTTAATTTGGGGCATTTCCCTGTAAAGCTTTGATCGTCATTTTACTCGCAGGTTGTTTTTTCTGTTGTTATGGTTTGTTAAATTTCAATCCTTATTACAACTCAAGGATTTGGTGTTATCATTCAACGGTTGATGCCACCTGGGAGCCTCGTGAAAGCCTCCTGTTAATATTTAACTGTTTATTGCTCTCCGATGTACAGCATCTTGTAAACATCCCTGTTCACTTTAACCTGCACCTGCCAAACCTGCTCCCTCACTGCAGCCCCAGAACAACCAAATTACTCAGAAGAATGGTCCAGACCATGTCCTGAAAATAAGTGATGGTCCTTGTGGATCCCTTTGATGCCTTAGGATCTCACCTTCTCTATTTCCATGTCTCTGTAACCCTGGGATTCTCCAGTGTTTAACTCCAGACTCCACAGACAGTGCTGAGCTCCTGCTCTCCCATTTTTACACAAAACAATTCCTCTGCAGCCCCAAACTCAAGGACACCTCCCTGGGCCAGGCCCCAAGAGATGGAAACAACAGAGAATTGGGGGGAGCCAAGTTGGAGTTTTTGACTGCATTGGCTGCAGCTGCAATTGGAGGATTCAGCCCCGATTTTGTGCAAATGGACAAAAGTGAGAAAGGGTGAAAAAGCCGTGAGCCATTGTCCATTGTGGGTGTGGGACTGCCCTGGATGGCCCTGAAGGCCCTGCAATAACAGAACTGCTTTGGATTCTCTCAAATCTGTCCAGGTTCTTTAGATAAAGCCAGACTTTTAGACATCATCTTCCAGCTCAGGATATTCCATCATTCCGTGATTCTGGGAGCTGGTATGAGAAAAAGAGACAAATGGAGACACACAGAAGGACTCAGTGATGGTTTAAACCTGAGATCCACCTGATTTTTCCAAACACAAGTTATTCCTTTTACCGACAAACCCCTCGTGCTGCAAAGGACGAGCGATACGATCGAGGCACGAGGCGAAACGTCCAACCTCGGCTTTCTGCAGAGATAAGGGAGGAACGAGATTCCTTTCCTCAAGGCCACGGGGAAGGATGTTGTAGTAAACAAGGCATGAAAGAACGAAAGCTATGCTGACACGTGGGGAAGATGGAATTTTAGATACGTTATATAAACGTAATCCAGACAGAAAACAACAAAAATCCACACCGAAACAGAGGCGCGGTTTACAGCAAAAATGGAGTTGTCCATAACTGAGAAAGGCAATGGAATGGGAGGAAGTATAAGATTAACCACAAGGAGATTATGCTGATAACTAATAATCTCTGCAGAAATGTCAGGCAGAGGTTAAGATTTTAATCCGGGCAGATTTCACAGCGCAGCCATGAATCGTAAACATCGACACCGAAACCGAATTTGTGTTTGTGGGTGACGGGACTGAAAACAAACAGGGTGGAAAAAGGAATGGGATTTACTCCAGATCTCTGT
Organism: Malurus cyaneus samueli; assembly: GCA_009741485.1. Lineage (NCBI taxonomy): Eukaryota > Metazoa > Chordata > Aves > Passeriformes > Maluridae > Malurus > Malurus cyaneus. The sequence continues at coordinate 1,408,005 of CM019235.1, read as the reverse complement.
TTCTTATTCCAGACCCCCCTTTCATTCTCCAGATCTCTTTTCCTTATTCCAGATCCCCCTTTCATTCTCCAGATTCCCCTTTCTCATTCCAGATCCCCTTTTCTCGTTCCAGATCCCCCTTTCTCGCTCCAGATCTTCTTTTCTTATTCCAGAACCCCTTCATTCTCCAGACCCCCCTTTCTCACTCCACATCCCCCTTTCATTCTCCAGATCCCCCTTCCAGCCTCCCCTCCCTAACACATCCATCCTCCCCTGATTTCCCCTGCAGATCCACCCCAAACTCTGCACTCTACACAAACCTTCACACACTTAACAGATGCCACAGTTTACCCTGAACTTCCAATAATTTTTCCCAAAGCCATATCTGATCCGTGGAAAGCAGAGATGGAAGCAGCACCTTGTTGCCAGTGTCAAATCCATCAATTTTATGTGCCCACAAAAAATTCTCTCAGCTCCTTGAGTCCTCCTGGCTTTGCATACCCTCCCCTGTTCACCCAAAGCTCACCATGGTTTATTTCCTTTATTTCCAGGCGTAAGAATTTCCTCAGCAGCACCAAAATAGACCCTGTTCGCCTGCAGAGCCAAGTGATGCGTGATGCATTTTGATGTATTTTGATGTATTTTGATGCATTTTGATGTATTTTGATGTATTTTTATTTACTACTCACCCTCATCATCCTCAGCACAGCAGCAGTGCCCATTTTCAAGGAATTCACTGAGTACCAATGCGAATTATCCCAAATATCCAGAAATCCACTGGCTCACCATCTTCCCCTCACTCTGATCCCTGGAGGTTTTTGTGACTGTGCCACATCCTTCTGCTGCCCCAACCCAAATGAGAAATAAAAAAAATGACCAAAAGTCACACAAACACAACCCTGAGGAAAACCGAACGACTGGAGACGAGCACAAAAACCATTAACTGCGTTGCACAAGCCACCCTTGGAGGCCATTAATGTGTTTCTCCTTGTAAATTATGCAAGAGAAAGTTGTAATCTGGAGGGATTAAACACCAAACTGGTCGTGCCAACTCAGCGAGGCCAACACAGGGGAACTGAATCATCCCAACTGAACTCAGGGGAGATCTTGGATTCTCAATCCTTCTTCTACAATATTTGATGGCTCCAACTGTCAACGGTCAGAATTCTGAAAATTTTGATGTATTGAAAGTGTGGCAAGCTTTCAAACTAAAATTGGCCATCACTGAGGGCACAGGAAGGGCAGTGAGGACCATTCAGAGCTGCTCTGGTTGATGCCACAGCCACACACCCACCCATCCCTCATTTCCTCACTTTGGGAATCACCTTCCAACAAAGAGAGCCCTTTAGGGGAAAAAAAATGATCAAAACTCAGCATTATCTAGCAGGAAAATGAGATGGGACTCTGCTCTATGAGTCACCTGAAGCCATATCAGCTCCTCCAGGGACAGAGTCTTTTTCTTCATCGAGGTTTCAAGTCTCAGCTCAGAACCAATTTGCCAGTGGAAGGGAGCCCAAGGAGCTTTGGAGATGCCACCCACCTGTCCCAGGCCACCTCAGACACTCCATCTAAGACATTTTTGGTGGCTGTTGGTCTAAACCCATCCTAAAGTTTAACTCTGCCTCGTGGCACTTCCTGCACCGGCCGGCTGAAGTTCATGGATGTCACAACGAGGGGCCCAAAACCTGGCAGTGCCAGGGGGAGATTGATGGCACCCAGGCCCACACCCAGCACCAAACCCTCTGCAGGACACCCAGAGCAAAGCAAAACACTCAGTTTGAGCTGATTGCTGGGTCCTGCTCAGCCTCTCCAGCACCAAAAACCCAAACACACCTGGTTTGGTGTTTGAGCCAAGGCTCGGGGTGGGCAGAGGTGCTCCCATCACAGAGAGAGAGTCACCAGCAAATCTGAGCACCCAGAGACCCACGGCGTGTTTGAGAAACACAATCTGAAGCTGTTTTTGTTATCACAGACTGGAGGATGTGGAAAAACAGCCGTCTCTCCACGGGTGCAGCTGAGTGAGGAGTGTGGTACAGCCGCTCCTCCTCCAGCCATGCAAAACATGGGGACGTTTTTCTTATCACACCCACTGAATTCACACCCTGTGCTGGCTCACAGGAGAACATTTTGTATTTCCCAGAACAAAAACTGACACTCGGTGCAGATACCTGGCTCGAAAGGATTGGGTTTGTGTGCTGGAAACTCGATATCCGAGCGCTGAGAGAGGAGCTGAGCACTGCACAAATTATTTAAGCAGCTCTGGAGATAAGGTTATTGGAGTGGGGAAAAGAAGCCTGAGGAAAATCTACAGATGGCAGTTCTTGTGTTAATCTAATAATTGTGGAGATGCTGATGAGGTGAGAAGCTGTTTCAGTTTCCACATTAATTGCTTTTTCCCCAAAGTCTCCAGGTAATACTGTCCTGCGTGCCATGCTCCCCTCTGCCAGAAACAGAATGTGCAGATTCCCAGAGCCTAAAATCCAGGGAATTGAATGATCAGAAAAATAGTTTATGGAGCTTTAAAGGCTTCCCTTCAAGCACTGTTTTAAAACAAAACCCTTATTCCTTTAAGCCCCGTTAAGGCTCTGCTGGGCGAGACTTTCAGACAGTCAGACATCACATTGAGCAGCTCCATTTCCTCTCTGGCTTCTGGGAGCTTTTCAGGGGTACTTAAAGGGAGCTCTTGGACTCCTCCATCCCAAACTGAAGCTGTGTAAACACATCAGAGTGATCAGCCAGGCTTCAGCGAGATGACATTCAGAAAAAAGATGGAAAACCAGAAAAAACCAATCCTGCTCATTTCCTTAAATCACTGCTCGGTGTTTTCACTACCCAGAGAATATAATTGCATTGCCTTTACAGGAAAGACAAGAAGAACATTTGTCTGATACTCAAATTTTAATGAATCCTTTCGTTGCTCATGAAGTATTAAAATCCTTGCCGTGCATAAGGCAATGAGGATGTGCTTAATGAAGTTGAAAATGAGAACAGAAAAATGCTTTGTTATCCTGGGATGTCATGGAACTGCACGTGCCTTATTCCTGGGAAACAACACACAGGGATAAAGCTTCCTGCATAATTCCTGAGATTTTCTCATCAAGCCCACCGTTGAGTGCAAATATTCTTGATGTATTTTATTAATCATAAAGTGCTGCTGATAGGACAGAGTTTGTCTGGAGCCTCTGTGTGAAGGAATTCCCAATGCCCAGGTCAGGGCAACAGCTGGAATTTGCTGTTTTTGCTGCAAGGTTGATGAGGGAACCCTCAGTCCCTGCAGAAATTTCAGAACAAACAACCCCAAAGCTGATGGCATTTCACTCACATTATATAATAATAAATAATGTAATCATTATTACTGGGAGAGACACTGCCAAGTTCAGCAGCTCTGCCCCAGACACCAAATAACCCATCCCTGGAACACCCAGGATCACACTTGGGCTCTTCACACCCATGGGGGAAAATCAGCCAGCAAACACACAAGAGCCAGCCCCATTTTGTGTCACCCAAGTGCCAGGTGAGGATGTACATCCCAGCACCCAACTCCTTCCTCTCGGAATCCAAACCCAGATTCTGGAAGGAGAGTCTGCACTTCTGGAATTCTGGAGAGCTCCAGCTCCTTCCCTGGGACCCTGCCGGCAGGGTGAAAGCCTTGCACTGCAATAATTGAACTACCACAGCTGCAAAACCAGATTAAAAAAAAAAAAAAACCAGATCAAAAAATCAGGAATCAAGTAGGAAATGACAGCTGCACACTCCAAACCCTGCCTGCTCCCTCAGGCAGGGAACCTTCCCTTCCTCACACCCTACAGCCCAGCAGGTTTTGTTGCGATGAACACCCTGGGACCAACCTACTCCCTCCTGCCTAAAATTCACATTTTAAAGCCACTAAAAATGAGGAATCATGCCCAGGGGTTGGAGCAAAGTGACCCGAGAGGAGCAGGAGGGAGCAGAAGGCAGAAATGCAGACGCTGCTGCTCAACTCGTGGTGTTTCCCTGATCTCTGACAAACCCATTCCCAAAACTGCCTCAACTCTGACTTAAAAAACATCAGTCTTGTGCTGCAGGCTGAGCTCAGGTTCAGCTCATCACATCAGGACCCTGAAATTCCAGCGTGGCCACGCTCCAGGTGCCTCCAAATCGAACCGAAAACACCGTACAAGTTCCACCCTCTCCACCAGACCAACTTTGTTAAACACCTGCCAGCCTCTTTATGCCCATGGACAAATTGTGACTCTTCCCTGGTATAATTCCTGAGAAGGGTCACAATTCCTGGTATAATTCCTGAGAAGGGTCACAATTCACCTGTTCAGAACCTGCCAGCACTCTATGACATGAAAGGTGAGCTCTGCACAAGCTCCAACTGCCTGAGTTTTAATTCCAGAGGAGCATCCAGTTCTTGGCATCCTTGGAAAAGGACACCTCTAGCATGATACCCAAGATTAAAATCACATTTCTTTTCCTGGAGTGCACCAAAACCATGCACAGCCTGAGTTTTTTAAAAACTGTTGAAGAGAATTAATCCCAATGTTCTGCTGAATGCTATCCTAACTGGATTTTCTTCCCAAGTCTTTGGTGGGATTTTCTTCAAAACATCTTCTTCCTCAGAGCCTTCACCCCCTCAAGGTGCCCAGGAGGCAGGGAAATAAAGAATCTCAAATTAAGGAATTCCTGCTGAGCATACAGAGGATATTTGTTAATAGAACACCCAATTGCAATTATTTCTGGACATGAGCAGGTGCCCATGTCCTGCCCTGTTCTGTCAGCTCAAAAACACATTCACCAGAAATCCAGACCCTTCATATGAAGCCATTCAAGCCCTCAGCCAGCACTGAAGCCCTGAACAGAGCCAAAGTGAACTCTCTGTTTGTTTTAGGTGTCACAAGCCCAAAGAAAAGCCAAGCCCAGGACGCTGCAGCGACGTCAGCCCAGTGCCCCACAGCACCCTCACCTCAAAAACGGAGATAAAAACCCAGTCTATGGCTGTGATCCAGCATTTCCCTGCACACTTATGCAATGCCAGACGAAAATTTGGGATCAGAGCAGTAACTGCAATAACCACAGGCTGGTCCCAAGCAGGCAAGCCCAGCCAGGACCCCACAACTTGCCCTGAGCTGACTTTTTTTTTTTTCTTTCCCACCTCCCCAACGGCCTTAATGAAGCAGCATCAACATCCCAGCGAGTTCATTCACATCCCTCGGTGGGAATTTGCAGACAATTATAGGATATAATTGGGAAGCCTAATCATTGAACTTGTACCCAGCTATTGTTAGAAGTTGAGAGGAGGGTGAGTGTTGCTTCCTCCAGGACATGCTGGTTATTCCCCAGCTCTGTAATTAATCAAAAGCTCCTGAAACCCTCAACCTTTCCATTAGAAACAATTTTTGTGCTGCTCACACCTGGGGGAGGGTGGGGTTTGACCTTTTTTGTGTTTTGTTTTGGGGGGTTTTGTGTTTTGTTGGGGTTTTTTTTTAAGCACAGCAATTATTTACAGAGGCAATCCCTGTCAAATCCAATTCCTGATGGGGAAAGATGTTTTGGAGAGCTTTGCCAAGTGACATATTTCAGTTGGTCTATCACACACGCTGAATGCACCTCTTTGTACAGACCCAACAGTTCACCAACCCTTCACAGCCTTGAAAACAAAGATTTCCAGGCCTTTCCCTGTGAAATCAAAGATTGTTGTTCCAAAACACAACTTACATTCATTCTGTTCATTTTGCTGAAATCCGGGAAGCAGCATCAACTGTACTTGATTTAAAACACTTTCAAAATTAATTTAAATATTTAAAATGCAGGATTTCATTGTCCTACCATCATGAAAAAGGGAGGAAAACACACAGGATATCCAAGCCGGCCAATTCCTTATCCTTTCTTAGGTCACCAAAGCACTCTGAACATCCAGCAGGATTTTCTCTGAATGGAACACATCTCCTCCTCCCTGAACAAACACATCACACCAGGTGAGCCATTTCCTGCTCTCCCATTCATGCACTACCAGCACACGTGAATTCTGCCACTCACTATAATTATTCTCATTTTTTTTACATTCTCTGACTTCCCCCTTGCAGCATTTTCCAAAGAATGTGTCTGCCAGGAGTACTCAGTCTGCAGATTTTTATCTAACAGGGGGTAGTGCAAGTTCCCCTGTTTAACCAAAAAAAAGGGAACTTGGAACTGTTCTTGAAGAGTGAAAAGTTCTACCTGAGGCACCCCTGGAGCTCACAAAGAGCTGATATCAGTGCTGTGATTTAAGAAGATCTCAAGCATCTTCAGTGCTGAACCAGTGCATGAAACACTGAACTCCTCTCAGCCTCCCCAAGACACCTCAAACAATAACTGATCTGGTGATAGGCTAAGGGTGAAGGTATTAAAATAACAGCTTGAACCAAACAGGGTGAAAACTTCCCCAATTTTCACTGTTACAGCAGCAAAATACTCCATTCATCCTTTTAACTGGCCAGAAAAGCTTTGCCTTGACAAGACTTCTGTGCAGGAGTTCAGATCTCTACCTATGGGGAGGAATTCTCTGTATTTACAGTTTTAAGGATGCCATGAGACAGCTTCTGTCCCAAGTGCTGGTTGGGAATTGGGGCAAGAGAAGAAAACCTTCACTTTCCAACCCTAAATTTAAGTGAAGGTGCAGCAGTGAAGAATCTGAAGAAACACCAGGTGGGGATTTCTCAGCAAGTTGAAACCCTTTATCTCAAAACCCTCCAGCCTTGCATCACCCCAGCTCAGTGCAGAAAAGCTGCTCCAGGTGCTTCTTCCTCAGTTTTGTTTGGTGTTCCCAAAGGAGAACATCCTCAATTATTTGTACAGAGGGATCTCCCCACCCATTCTCCCCCAATTCTGGGTGTATCACAAACCCAAGCACCACAAATCTCTTAATGAGCTGAAGTGAATTCGTTTAGGATGTCTCAGTGCTGGCAAAGTGTCACCCCAGCCCCAAGCTCGGACTCAATAAAGCTGGACTTTGGCAGGCTCAGCCCAGACACCCCGGCGAGATTATCCGGTGTCAGCTTCCATCTGGCATTTATCAGAGAAGGGAAAAGCAAAAAAAAAAAAAAAAAAAACCAAAAAAAAACCAGCTTATCAGATCTCCAAAGAAAAGGAACACTTCCACTTCATGTAACAGCAACTGGAAAAATTTCCTTTGTGTTTGAAGCTTTAAAAATATCTCACCCTCGAGGTTGGCCGAGGCTGCTGAGCGCTCCGAGACCCCTTTCCCGTGCGAAAGCAAAAAAAAAACCCCAGAACTGAAATTCCCAGCGCATAAAAATGACAGGAAACTGTTGCTAAGTAATATTTCTACCTAAGTAAACAGCAGAGAGTGTTTCCCACACACACCTCTGAACTTTGTTATTCCAACCTGCCTTGAAGATGGTCGGAGGGGCAGAATTTCTGCTGGCGCTGCTCTCTCTGATTTGCAGAGGTTTAAAGATGTTTCAGGCTCTGAGATGTTTTTTTTCTCAGGGTTTTGTTGTGCTGCTTGGACTTGGGAATAAAGAGATTCCTCAGTTCCTCACCTTCCCTGATCTGTCCCAGAATATTCTCTGGATAAATCACAGGGAAATTAAAGACAGATCCTGTTGTATCCATTTGTTTCTAGACCTGTTTCCCAACATCATCATAATAATAATTTTTTTAAAAAATCTCACAGAATATCCTGATTTGGAAGGACACAGCCCCAGAAATGCCACAAAAACCGTGGAAAAACATTATTATTTTCACACAGAACCTTTCTTCAGCAGCTCTTTCTCTGTCAGTTATTGCAGACCCTCAACCTTTCCATCTGCTTCATGTCCTCCTCAGTGGACACAAATTGTTTCACCTACTTTCCACAAAGTTCATGCTTCGCTACAAATTCCAAATGGTGCTAATTGAGAAATAAACTTTGTTTTTATCACACAAAACAAGATAATAGATGGAAAAAAGGAGTCTACTGACAGACCTGAAACAGCCACACTCATAATTCCAATTTCCTGGTAGCAAGAAATCTCAGGATTAAGCAGGTGAGAGATTCCTACAAAGGTTTCATTTAGGATGAACAGGAACAACGTGTATTTAATTTTATTTTTTAAGGAATGAAGCATTTAGTTCACAGAATTAAGGAATGAATGCCAGGATGGTTTGGGTTGGAATGATCTTAAAGCCCATTTTGGGACACCTCCCACTGTCCCAGGGTGCTCCAAACCCTGTCCAGCCTGGCCTTGGGCACTGCCAGGGATCCAGGGGCAGCCACAGCTTCTCTGGGCAACCTGTGCCAGGCCCTCCCCACCCTCTGAGCACAGAATTTCTCTTTAACATCTGGCCTAAATATTTCCTCTTTTCATTTAAAACCATTCCCTCTTTTCCTATCACTATCTAAAATATTTCAGATATCCATCCTTCTATCCCAGGAATGTGGCCCTTCCATGCTCACCAAGACACTGCCTGATATTGCAGATCATTTTGCTGGTCTTTTTTTGTTTTATTTTATTCCACTTTTCCTTCCTCCACTTGCACGTGACCCGAGTGCAATAAAAGCTTTATAATTAGACTGTCAAACCCATCAGGCTGCTCCAAGTTCTGTATGGCCAGAGCAGCCTGGCTGCAGGGAGAATTGGCAGGAAATCCTATTTCACAGGGAATTGTTCCTTCCGCAAGAGGAGTGACAGACATATAGAAAAAAAAAAAAAAATACAAACTCCAACGTGGAAAAAATGCGAAATATGAAAATCATGTTTGGCAGATCCAGACCGAGGTCTAGGACGTGGCATTTGCAGCATTTTTGTTGTCTGCATTCTTCAGCAAAAACACTCTCTGCAGTGCAGGAGCAGGGAGTACATTTGGATGGCAATAAAAAATATAAATATGTGAAAAAAAAAATTAATGTTAAAAATGTCAGTGAGGAGGTACAAAACCCCCAGAACGGGAACAGCACTTGGCTGCCATAAACAGCATCAGGCTAGACCCAAATTCCAAACAGACTACACATTTCCCTGCCTGCCTACCCAAAATATAACATGAGCTGGCCTGAACTGAACCGCCTCGGTTTTCACACCAATGTGAGTGATTTAGGGGGAAAAAAAAAAAATCAAGAAAACCCTGAGGAAGCAAATCCTGACAGATCCCAATCCATGGAGCATCCACCTACACATCAGACAGAGAGTTCTCAGCACTGCAGTTGGTTTTTCCAAGGGTGCAGCTGCCCAGAAATGATTTCAGTTCCTCCCCCCTGGTTTCATCCCCAACCTTTGCCCCAACGTCTGTAAAAAGATCCTTTACTTTGCTGTCCTGAACACGTTATCACCAACTGAAAAAAATACAAAGAAAATAAATAAAAATTTCCGGGCTGGAATTGTAGCTCCAGGGATGATTCAGAGGCTTGGATGGGTGCCTTGGAGATAATTCTATGCTCTAAATGAAGAGTCTGTTTTGGAGTTAACTGGGATTAAATAAAGAGATATCAAAGGTGCAGGAGGATGGGAGGTGGGGAGGGAGGGCAGGGGATGGTGGGGAAGAGATGGAATACACCAGGACCCAACTTTGCCCCCTTCCCACACACACAGAACCTTCCAGAGAATCACAAAATCCTTCAGATTGGAAAAAACCTTGGAAATCCTTGGAAAAAACCTTTAAGATCTTCCAGTCCAACCATCAGCCAGCACTGCCACTGTGTTTGTCACTGCCCCTGTCCCCAAGTGTCACATCCCTGCTGCTTCTGAGCACCTCCAGGGGTGGGGACTCCACCACTGCCCTTTCCCATAAAGAAATTTCCCCCAATTTCCAATCTAAACTTCTCCTGGGATGATTTGAGGCCGTTTCCTCTCCTGTCCCTGTCCCCTGGGAGCAGAGACCAATCCCCACCTGGCTGCACCAATTTTCTGCGACATTTTCCAGCCTTCCCACACCAAATTTCTTGCCCATCTCCCAATATTTTCCAGCAAGACTCCAAGCTGAGCAGGCTGGAAAAGCCAGTCAGCTTGGGACTCGTCTCTGTCAATTGACACCCACTCTGTAAAATCCAAACAATCAATATTTACATATCCTTTAAGGGTTTTTCCCAGTCCCTGGGCAGCACTGCTCTCCTGGTTCAGACAGCAGCAATTTCCCATTCAGAAATGTAAAAAAAAAAGAAAAAAAAACAACAAAAACCAGGAGATTCTACACTGAGTTTCATAGAAGAAACAAATAACCTGGGTAAAAACTCCACAAAAAACCAAACTTCCCTGTGAAAACGGTACTGAAATTGCTACATTTCATTCTGGTTTGGAGATAAAGAGAAAAAATAACAGAGAATATATTTAAAAGCAGAGACTTCAGCACTGAAGATTCCCAGATAAGCTGTGGAGGGGAAGATTTCACACTTTCAATACCCTGGGCACTCACTGGGAGCTGCTGAGAGGCTCTCCGGGCTAAGGAAAGCCCAAACACAATCCACACAAGCTTTTAATAATCTTGACAAAACAATTACACATGCTAAGGCTGCATTAGGGCTGGCACGAGAACAGAGGAAGCAGGTTCACAAAATAAATGTCACTTCATCTCCATCCTCGTGTGCTCAGGGGATGAAGGTTCCTCACAAATACACAAAAAAAAAAACAACTCCAAGAGGTTCCAGGCTGCCAAAACAAGGGCAGCAGCACAGGGCAGGTGTCACAAGGGGGGATCACACAGATCCCTGCCCAGCAGAACAGCAGTGAGCAAAGAATTCAAATCCAAATCCAAACACTTGTTAAAGAGGTTTGGGAAGTGCACTGCCCAAACAGGCAGGAGCATCCCTCCCCTGCTGCTCCTTGTGCCAGGGACATGGAAAAGCAGCTGGGAGCATCTCTGCTGACTGATTTTTAAAACAATTTTTTGATTAAAATCTCAATTTTTGAGTCAAACAGATGTGGTGGCCGAGCTTAGGCAAGCACTGGGCGGGTGTCCTCCCACAAACTCTCACACCAGAGGTTCAGCAGATGAGATTTCTGTCCCAGTGATAAAAAATTACCATTAAAATATCATATTCCTCCAGATTTCATGGAAATAGGCAGTTGTTTAATGGGGAAAACCATCCATTCCAGGCCCAGAAAATTCACAGGAATAAGGGGCATTATGGTCCAGGCACCAAAGAAGTTGGACCTTTAACCTCATGAAACAGCAGAAAACACAGCACATTTCTATGAAATGTGTAAGAAACCAGGTTTCAATGCTGATGTAACTGCATAGCCCAAAGTTTATAAATAAAATGCTTCACAATCTTATTTTTCATTTTAAAAAAGGAACACACACGTACACGCTCGCATCTTCTTGCTCCTACCCCGTCATTCTGGCCACAGAAAAAAATAACCACTTGCTTTAAAAGGAAGCTGGATGATTTTGGGGTGAGGAGTAGCAGAGGGGAAACCACATTAATTGCATTAGTTTGTGCACACTGGTAGGAATTCCTCCTCAAATTTGGCACTTAGCACTCGGAGCTGCCCTTTAAAGCTTGGCAAGGATTTCTCTCCAACCCACAAGTTTCCTAATTTCGTCTCAGGACACACTGGTTCATTTGGGATGCACGAGAAAGGCAGACAACCCTAAATGTGTCACTCTCACCTCAGTTCACTTTGCTCCCCGTCAAGGCAGATTTAACACCAATCAAGGCCAATATGTAATTAAAGCTAAACTCAAGGTCAGTTCCAAGTTTGGAAAAAACAAATCTGTGTGAAATTACAAGCAATTCTAATACATTTGAGGACTGGGGTGGCAACAGCAGTGAGTTTTTGGAACACAGTTTCTCCCCTGAACCAAAACCCCTGTTATTTCACCCTCTACCCCTTCCAGGTCCTCTCTCCTTCTTCTCCCTCCCCCTTCAGCTCTAATTTCAGCTTCTCCTCTGTGCAAATGCTGCTCACTCATCCACATTTCTCACCTTTTTGTGGTGGGAAGGTTTTGGTGAAGATGGAATTGCACCTTTCCACAATGGGGTTTATTCCACAGAGGCTCTTTCCCCCTCTTCCCCAGACTTTCCACCTGCTGCACCCTTTGAGCCAATCTGGACTTTCCCTCCCCACCCAAACCCTGACAAAGATCCTCAGAGCACCAACTGTTACACAAAACACTCCAAGCCCATTCAACTGGTGAGCTCTGGCCAGCTGCTCACTCTCCAGAGGAAGCAAACTCACATTTCTGGATACCTTATCCAGCCAGAAAGTGCTGCTCCAACAGCCCCATCCCAAAGGTTTTCTCTTCACCTTCTAATTAATGCCAGGTTGGAGTCTGCTTTTCAGAATCTGCTTACAGGGAGCAATTACCAGGTACCTATCAGCCCTCCAGGAATCCCAGGATGGTTTGGGTTGGAAGGGACCTTAAAGCCCATCCAGCCCCATCCCAGTGGGCAGGGACAACTTCCACTGTGTCCCAGGCTGATCCAAACCCCATCCAACCTGGCTTTGGACATTTCAGGGACACTTTTCACTAACCCAGGGTGCTCCAAACCTCATCCAACCTGGCCTTGGAGACTTCAGGGAAAGTTTTCACTATCTCAGGGTGCTCCAAACCCCATCCACACCTGGCCTTGGACATTTCAGGGACACTTTTCACTAGCCCAGGGTGCTCCAAACCCCATCCAATTTAACCATGGACACTTCAGGGACACTTTTCACTATCTCAGGGTGCTCCAAACCCCATCCAGTTTAACCTTGGACACTTCAGGGCCAACTTCCACTAACCCAGGGTGCTCCAAACCCCACCCAACCTCGGCTTGACACTTCAGGGGCACCTTCCACTATCTCAGGGTGCTCCAAACCCATCCAACCTGGCCTTGGACATCCAGGGATCCAGAGGCAGCCACACCAGGTCAAAACTCAACAGCAAAGCCCCAGCTGAGACCCCAGAGCGTGTCCTCACCTCTCTGGCAGCGATCGTGCGTCCAGCAGCGCTCGATGAAAATCCCGTTGATCACTGTTGGGGGACAGTTGCTCTTCCCTTTCACGGTGCCTGGGCACACATCCCCACACTCCTCCTTGTCATCCTTGTTGGCCACGATGTAATTGTCCTCCACAGAATCCAGAATCCTGGACCAGTCGATGGTGGACAGGTAACAGAGCTCGTTGTTTTTCTCGATGCGCACGGCGCCGCGGGTGATGTTCATCAGATTGTAGAGGCCGATCTCCTTCAGGTGAACCATCTCAAAGATCACCAGGGCGTAGTTGAAAAACAGGTGAGTCCCTCGGATCACTGTGAGGTTGGGGAAGAGCCCCTTGAGGCTCTCCAGGCCGTAGACACGGAACAGCAGCAGGTAGTCCGTGATCATGGTCAGCTTGGGGAAGCTGAGCTCGCGGAAATCCTCGGGTTTGGTTTTGAACATCAGCAGGATCTGCAGGTGGCCCTCGATCACGGTGCAGTTCTCCAGCATGTTCAGCCGGGTCAGGTTGTTGCGGATGTCCATGCTCCTGCAAACTGGAAAGCAAAGCACAGTGTCATTTATTTATTTATTTACTCATTTATCTATTCAACGAAAGGTTAATTTTTGTCATTTTCTAAACACGTGGTTTTGTCCAACGGCACCAAGGTCCACTCGTGACACACAACCCTCCCAGCCAAGCAGGCTTTGGGAATTAAGAAATCCACAGTGGGAAACATTCCCTGCTATATGGTTACAAAACAGGAGTACATTTATGTAACTATTTATCTATTTATCTATTTATTAATTTATTTAACAAAAGGTTAATTTTTGTCATTTTCTAAACATGTGGTTTTGTCCAACCACACTGAGCTTCGCTCGTGACACGCGGCCCTCTCAGCCAAACAGGCTTCGAGCATAAAGAAATCCACAGTGGGGAACATTCCCTGCTATATGGTTACAAAATGGGAATGGGTTTATTTATTTATCTATGTATTAATTTATTTAACAAAAGGGGAATCGTTGCTGTTTTCCAAACACGTGGTTTTGTCCAACCGCACTGAGCTCCACTCAGGATACGCAGCCCTCTCAGCCAAGCAGACTTAGAGTGTTAAAAAATGCACAGTGGGGAACAATCCCTGCTATAGGGTTACAAAACAGGAATATGTTTATTTATTTATATGTTCATTTATCTATTTATTCATTTATTTATTTAACAAAAGGTGAATCGTTGCCCTTTTCCGAACACGCGGTTTGGGGACACGTGCGCCCTCTCGGCCGAGCAGGCTTTGAGCATTAAAAAATCCATAGTGGGGTACATTCCCTGCTATAGGGCTACAAAACAGGAGTACATTTATTGACTTATCTATTTATTCATTTATTTATTTGTTAATGTATTCTTTTAACAAAAGGTGAATTTTTGCCGTTTTCCAAACACGCGGTTTGGGGACATGTGCGCCCTCTTGGCCGAGCAGGCTTCGAGCGTTAAAAAATCCACAGTGGGGAGCATTCCTTCCTATATGGTTACAAAATGGGAATGTGCTTATTTATTTATTTATTTATTTATCTATTTATTCATTTATTTATTGGTTCATTTATTAATTTGTTAATGTATTCTTTTAACAAAAGGTGAATCGTTGCCATTTTCCAAACACGCGGTTTGGGGACACGTGCACCCTCTCGGCCGAGCAGCCTTCGAGCGTTAAGAAATCCACAGCGGGGAACATTCCCTGCTATATGGTTACAAAACAAGAGCATTTCATCATTTTTTTTCCTGCCATCTTGAGTCCCTGCCTGCAGCCTCCATCACGACTGCGGCGCTGGGACATCACTTGGCGCTCGCAGTGGGAAGAGATGTCTGGGCTGTTTTCTTTAGGCAGCTGCCAGCAACACACCTACCCCGTCTGAGGTTGTGCAATTCCTGCCAGGGGATTACAGGGACTCGTTTAGAATGGTTGTAGGGAGGGGAAGATAGGAAAAGAATAATGGCCGGAGATGGTAGCGCTTGGGAAAGGAGGAGAAAAACCTGGAAATGCACAGGAGCACAGCCCACGCTCCTGCCCAGGCTCTGCTGACAGCAGGCATTTACTACTTTAGTAATTTTTGCCCTGAGCATTCTTTTCAGATGAGGTGTTGGGGCTTTTTTTGTTACTGTTTTTCTCAAGGGTGCAAATCTCCCCGTCTTGAATATCTGGGCAGTTTGTTTAGGAGAACTAGAAACCAAAGAACTGGCCAAGTGAGCCAATGCATGAAGCATGAATGAGAAGGTAAACTGAATAATAGGAATCCAGGCACCAGCAGAAGGAAGAAGTTTGAATAGGGAAATATTTTTTCAACTCTAAGCACAAGTAAGAAATCAAGAAGGAAATCTGGAGCCCCACGCCTGCATAGCACAGCAAAACTCCTTGGGACAACCCTTTTGAAATCAACTTCACAGAACCATCAGCCAGACCTTCATGTTCAAATCCAGGTGGATTCTTTATGATTTTTTCCTTTTTGAAGACTGCATGCACTCAAAGAATTCTGTCTTTTGTCTACAGCTGAGCCAGTGTCTTCCCTCCCCACTAAGAACAGAAAACACAGGATCTTTCCTCTTTTTGTCACAGTATGTAAAGTTCACCAACTACAAAACCACCACATTAACAGCTCCAAGGGATCACCCAGCATCAACCCAGCCTTCCAAAACGGACATGGACACAAATATTTCATAGTTAGGATGGTCTGACTCCTTGTGTTTTAACACAAACCACTGCTGTAGGGGTTAAAACCAAATTATATGCAAATATCTTAATGATTATTCAAAAATTTGCTCCACTGACTGCAGCAACAAAAAAAATTGGCAATACTAATGTGGGATTTGAAGCAATGCTATTGCCCAATGGGATTTTTTTGGCACTATATCCAAGTCATTTCATAAATTGCTTTCTGGATGAAAAAAGCCAATGCACACGGTGCCTCAAGGATTAAGGATGTACTTGGAAAAAAAGAGGGAAAGGCAACGTGATGAGCAGACAGCAGCAACCTCTGTGCCCCAAACTGTGCTTCTGCACATCCCATCCTGGGCTGAAGGACCTGAAATACTCTGAGTATTTATCTGCAGTAAAGAACATTGGTATTTCCAAGGAAACAAAGTGCGTGGCAGGTCAGGACAGTGGTTTCTCTGTGAAAGGAGAAGTAAGAAAGACATGTAAGAAACTGAAAGGCTGAATTCACCGTACAAGTCACCAGTAAAAATCACTGGATAAATTCAAAATCCTACATCTTGGTTATTTATTATTGGTTCTCATTATTGGGGGCAAATTCAAAATCCAACAGCTTGATTCTTACTTATTATTGATTCTCATTGTTAGGGGATTCAAAATTCAGCATCTTGGTTCTTATTTATTATCGGTTCTCATTCTTGTGGGGCAAATTCAAAATCCAACAGCTTGATTCTTATTTATTATTGATTCTCATTATTAGGGGATAAATTCAAAATTCAGCATCTTGATGCTAATTTATTATTGGTTCTCATTCTTGTGGGGTAAATGCAAAATCAAACATCTTGCTTATTTATCACTGGTTCTCATTTTGGTGTGATAAATTCAAAATCCAGCATCTTGCTCATTTCCTATTGATTCTCACTCTTGTGGGGTGCACAAGCAATGCTGGGGTGGATAAACCGCCTGTTAAAATGTTCAGCTGACCTTAAGGAAAAAGAAAGGTCAAAAAATTCAGAGCAGGAATGATTTTGGTGAATGAAACTGCAGGCTATCGCTGTGGCTGGAGATGCACCAATACACCAGGCACAATTGGCTCTGCCTTTCATCATTTTGGGCAGAATTTGGGGGGGCACCAGGGGCTGGGCACAAGGACAAGCCCTTCATCCACACTGCCCCTGCTCAGAGCGTGGAGAGAGGACTTTGGGCAGGGGTGGGAAGGAGCTGCACTTTGGCACAGGCAGCAGGGCTGGGGCTGCATCTCAGCCTGGGCAAATCTGACTTTTCTCCAGGAACAGAGCTCAGGAACTCGGTCTGGAGGAGCTGTCCTGGGTGGGCCCTTGGTGGGTCGGGAAATTCCTGCTCCTGTTTGGGCAGGGGAAGGGACAAACAGTCAGGAAAGCTTCACAGAGGAGAATGATGGAATCCCAGAAAGGTTTGGGTGGGAAAGGACCCTTGGGGACCATCTCATCCCACCCCTGCCATGGCAGGGACACCTCCCACTGTCCCAGGGTGTTCCCAGCCCCAATGTCCAGCCTGGCCTTGGGCACTGCCAGGGATCCAGGGGAACCCACAGTTGCTCTGGGAACTCCTCCCCACACTCCCAGGGAACAATTCCTTCCCAATATCTCATCTAATCCTGCCCTCTGGCACTGGGAAGCCATTCCCTGTGTCCTGGCTACCTTCAGTCATATGTAAGAGAGGGACTGCTCTCACATGAAGTATTCCTAAAATATTCAGGAAAACGGGATGGATTGAGGAGTTAAAACTCACCGTTTGGATGTAAATGTGAACTTTACCATCCACCCCATTTGTCTCCTGAACCAGCTCCATCCATCTACCTGGACTGCAGAGACTCCTGGCCCTGGCTGCAGCTCCCAGCCCTTCCTTTCAACACCCAAAAACAACGGAATTCCTCTGCTCCTGAACCTTTCAGCTTTCTGGAGATCACCACCAACATCAGCAGCGCTGCTCCTGGTCCCAAACAGCTCAAAAGCTGCTCAAAGATCTTCCAACTTCCACAAAAAAAATGCAGAAATCTAAACAACCCCACAGGGCACAAACCTCCCTCGCTGCCAGCTCTCCCCATCCTGACACAGATTCCCCACTGGAGGCCACAGAGAAGGTGACCAAAGGCTAACAACTCCAAATATTTTGAAAAGATGCGTTCAGGACAAAGGTTAGCTGAAGGTGAATCTAAAAAGAGATGAGTGAAGCTTTTGAAGAGTTAAATATATCAATCTACCAGAGCTGGAAATACAAATCTGTGGTCCATCAGCTGCTTTTTCCCACATTTAGAGAAAAATTGCACTTAATTATTTTCCAAGTTCTACTTCAATTTAGTTTTTAGGTGATAAATGGTATCTGAGCCCCTTCTTTTTAGCACCTCGAGGATCAAAGAGAGTAACAAGGAATTAAGAACATCTGAAAGAAAATATCCTTTTTAGCTGGAGGTTTCTCCATCTTTTCATGCCTTTGAATTTTCAGCAGTTTTTATCTCCTGTTCATGCAGTAGCAGCTTAAGTCACCCCATAAATTTATTGTTACCAAGACAACAAGAAGCAGTTTTAAGCAAAGTAATAAGTGTTTTTCCACAGCTTCTCTCGATAGTATTTCTTCTGCAAGGACAGGGGAATTAATCAACCATTCAGTAGGAAGGCAAAGGCAGGTTTGATCCCAGCAGAAGGAGAGCAAAGTTGAGCCATCAATTATAACACAGACAACCTGGTTTCAAAAAACACATAAATCAGCTTTTAGGGAAATTTAAAAAAAAATTACAAATTGATTCTCCAGCAGCAGGCCCAAAGCTGCTCCTGTGCAAACCACTGGCAAAGCCTCCACTACACATAAATCCCTAAATTTCAGCAGAAACAGCAGCACAGTGCTGAGCTGCCAGGGGAAGCACTGCTCCATCCCTGCTACCAAGCTACTCACTCCAAAAACCACTAAATCATCCTCCATGTGTTCCATCAGCCCCCCCAGAATACCAGGCTGAAAAAAACAAACAAAAAACAAACAAACAAACAAATCCCAAGATGCCAAAGCCTCTCGGACAAACTGGTTTGGTAACAACCTTCAGGTTCTGAATGAAGAAACCAGAGCTGATGTCAGAGGTTAAGTTTTCGAGATAGACTCTAACCAGGGGAATAGCTGGAACTTAAACCTTGTTTATAGTAAATCATGTGGGTACCAAACCTTAATGATTCACTGCTTCAGAGCTCTGGACTGGAACAATCAAGACCAGCAGAATCTGGCACAGAAGGTTCACAAACCATTTGAGGTAACTATTAGTTAATTCTGCTTTTTTTTTTTTTTATAGTGTTTGCCGCCTACTGAATAAACAAACTATTGCAGAAAAATCACACTGGCTTTGGCTGGGTCAAAAGCTTTGCAATTCTACATAAGGCTGGTTTTCAGAAGAGGCTTTAGGAAGCTGGGAAACGGACTTTTGGGTGTTTCTTGGGATAACTGCTGAGAGAGGGAAACATGCTGGTGACAGGTTAGTGGGGAGGACTGCATGAGAGCTTCTAGACTGCTGCAGCAATTGTTTAATAAATATAAAAAAGTCTAATTGTGAAATATGGATTTTTAAGCTTCAGTTCTGCAGCTGAGTTATCTCAGTCTGAGCAAACTGGATGTGGACTCCAAAGTGAGCCCTACAAACCCTATAAAGCCCCAGCCCCTCAGGGAACACCAGGTGCCTGTTTCCCCTCGCTGCTCATTTCGGTCACGCTGAACTGAGGACAAATCCCTCAGCCTGGCCTTTAAAGCCTGGCTTGAGCTGTCTTTATGCTTCCCTCATTTAATTCAAAACCTAAACAGCAAACTCCACTCCTGCTGCCCTGTTCCCATGCAGATACAGCCAGCAGTGTGGGGTGACAGCATTTTACCCGGGGTAACGGCAGGGTCGGTGCTGGCACACCCCAAAATCCTCCCCGCACCAAAGGCGGCAGGAACAGGTTCTGCACGCTGCCCATATCAACATCATTTCTATTCCACAAGACAGGCACCCCAAAACTGACCTCCAGAAAGCTTCGGGGTTTTACACAGCTCAGAGACAGCCACAGTGCTGCCTCTCCCCAAAACAGGGACAGGACATGCTGGGCTGGGATTTGATACAGCCCTGCCCTCCTGCACTCACTTCTCCTTCTTTATACTCCTGAGAGTAAAATGTCATTCCTGACTGAGCCTCTCAACATCAAAAATTAACACAAGCTCGACGTGGGACAAGGGAACAGTTTCTTAATGAGTTTCCGAGCACAAAAATATCTGTATCAGCCAGATATAAAACTAAGAAGTAACCTATTTTATAAATGTGTTACTACAGCAATACCCAGTGAAATCTGTCCCACAGGACAATTTAGAGATCTCGGCCGGATTCCCAACTCCCACATCAGCAGCAGGCACTGGAGCACATGTGCAGCTCCCAAATTTAGGGGAAGAGTTTGGAAGGGGAGGAAGAGCGCTCTAAACTCCCATGACTGCCTCGATCAGTTTTCTATTAACTACAGAAGGAGCCCAAAGTAAGCTGCTCCATTAGCAGATGCCTAAAACTAGGTGAGGTAAATCCCACCCCAAATACCAGAGCTAATGAACTGACAGGCATGAGTCATGTGCGAGATTTATTTCAAGAAGTTGCATTATGTTTACACAGGGATAAAAAAAAATAAAATACACAAACCTGTCTTTCTTCCCAAAACAAGATATATGGATCTTCATTTTAGGCATAGGTCAGGCTTGCTTTCCTTAACCCTTGCTTCTATTCCTGTAAATAATTTCTGAACTCACCAACTACCTTTAGCCACGTGTAAGGGAGAAAGAGTGCTCTGACATGAAACATTCCTAAAATAGTTAGAAAAATGGGATGGACTGAGGAGGAAAAACTCATCATCTGGCTGTAAATGTGATCTTTACCACCCACCCCATTTGTCCCCTAACCACCTCCATCCATCTACCTGCTGCTTCTCCCCAGTTCTGCCTAAAGGCACCAAAGGGACGAGGAATTTACAGAGCGCCAGGCAAAGCCCAGATAGGGGGGATATTGTCACTGGGGCCTGTCTGTGTGAACACAGGGCACAGATCTCCAAGAAAGCTGCCTTCATCAGAGCCGTTGCTCAGGGAACAACTTGTTTGCTTATGCAACTCTTGTACGTGCGTTTCCCCCCTCCCCGGTGCGAGCCCTCGCGTTGTTTTTCATCCCCACCGTGGAGCTCCGTGACCTCAGCGTTCCCAGAAAACAGAGCCGAGCACCCAGAAAAGAGAATCGAACACCACAGCAGCTGAAAAGTTTCAAAATTAGGGGGCTTGATGGTCCGAATTGCCTGCAAAATACTTCATAAAGTACTTGAACCGTAAAAATGATATGGAAATGTTCCAGCCCAGGCTTTGCTTTGTTGTCTTGGGCCTCTGTTCCTCCATCCATGAACTCAAGAGTTCATTTTCCTAGCAAGATTGAGGAGTTTAGAGCATAAACACGCTTGAACCCCAAAAAGCAAATACGATTTAAATAAATAACCAAATCACAGGCTTGGCTGTAGCAGTAATAATAGTGTTTTCAAATTAGGAACTGCTGGGCTCCAGTGGCACACGCATTTATTTATTATTAGTGCTATATGTCAACTGCCTTTTCCATCCCTGCTGGAGCGGGCAGGTTTGCCCACAGCAGCTGGGACTGACCCTCCCAAGGTAACACAGAGTCACCGGCCTCTTTTAAGGTTTCAAAAGTCAAAATATGGATCAGGGGAGAAACTGGGTTATTTTTGAAATACGTGACTTGTCCTGTTGCTGGAAAAATAGGTTGTCTTACAGGTACATCCTGCTTTATTCCCTGAATCCCATACATATCCCAATAATGTCCATCACTGTATTGTCCATACTTGAACTGATTCTCCTGCCCTCGCCTTTTCGAACGGGAAAGCCAACAGGCAGGTTTGTCTACGGGAGACGGGAGCCATGGAGCCAGTCAGCTGTCTTTAAATAAATATTTTCCTTTTGTTAAAAAAATTTGCAAAAATCACCCAGAATTAAAGAACCTCTCATTAAAAGGATTTCCTGAGCAAGTTTATTTAACGTAACCCATCAAAACAGCTCGTAAGGCTTAACCTCGAGCCAGCCGTGGGTTTAACAAGCTTATGACCTCCAACACAACATCTTTATACCCCTGCCTTGTATTTTACAAGCCCCTGTGTACACACAGAGCCTCCCCCCGGAGCTCTCCCATCTTAATACCTGTGGATTTGGCACACTACCTAAAAGTGGTTAAAGACAAAACCTCCGCGTCTGGCCACACTAAACCCTCCTGAAACCGGAGCCGGTTCTGAGGCAGCCGAGGAACGGCGGGGGCAGAGGGCTGGGGAGGGGACCGGGGAGGGGACCCGGGGAGGGCACGGGGAAGGGATCGGAGAAGGACCCGAGAAGGGACTGGGGAAAGGACTCGGGAAAACCGGGAGGGCAACCAGGAAGGGACCGGGAAAGGGACCGGGAAAGGACACGGGAAAGACACGGGGAACGGGAAGGGGGGAGTGGATCGGGGGAGGGCACCCAGGGAAGGGGCCGGAGAGGGGTCCGAGAAAGGGACCGGGGGGACCGAGGAAAAGACCCTGGGAGGGCCCGGGCAGGGGACCGGGGAGGAATCGGGAAGGGGCCCGGAGAGGGGCCCGTGCCCCTTCCCCGCCTGGCCCGGGGCGGCCCCGCTGACCCCCGGCCCAGCCCGCCGAGCGGGGCCCCGCGGGCCGGGACGCGCCGCTGAGCGCGCCGGGGCAGCCGCTGCCCTGCCCGGGACCGCCCGCTCCAATCTCGCCGCCGCCGGGCCCTCCCCGCCAGCCCCCGGGCCGGGGGTGAAGGTGACCCGGGAGCGCTCCGGCCGCGGCCGCGCTGCCCGCGGGCCCCGCGCAGGTACAAAGGGCACGGCGGGCCGGGCCCCCCCCCCCGCCGCCCCCCCACCCCGGACCCTCCCCGGGCCCACTCCTCTCCCCGGGCCGCGCCGCACCAGGCTCCAGCACCACGGCCACGCCAGCGCCGCCGCCGCCGCCGCCGCTCTCGTCCCCATCCCGCGCCGCTGCCGCGGCCGCCGCCGCCCGGCGGAATCAGAGCCCGCGGGGCGGGCGCGGGGGCCGGGCCCGGCCGAGCATCGCCGGTGGAGCCCCGCGGAGCCCCTTTATAGCGCCGGGCCCCTCCCCTGCCCGCGTGTCGGCCCGGGCCGGCGGCCCCTTCCAGCGCAGCCGGGCTGGCGGCGGCGCCCCGGCCAGTAAACAAGGGGCTGCCCCCGTCAGCTGGAGCCGAGCGGGGCGGCCGCAAGAGGCGGCGCGGAGCGCGGCCACGGGACGGGACGGGACGGCCCGGGGGAGGAGCAGCGGCAGCGGCGGCTTCCATCCACCCGTCATTCATCCATCCATCCATCCTTCCATCCTCCCATCATCCGTGCATCCACCCCTCATGCATCCATCCACCATCGCCCGTCCAGCCACAACTCATCCATCCATCCACCCTTCATCTGTCCATCCACCATCACCCGTCCATCCACCCCTCATCCGTCCATCCACCCATCATCAATTCATCTGTCTGTCCATCCATCCATCCATCCACCATCACCCGTCCATCCCTCATCCGTCCATCCACACATCATCAGTTCATCTGCCTGTCCATCTGTCCCTCCAGCCACCCACCCGTGAGCTCATGAACCCGGCTGGCGCTGCCCGAGGAGCCGCTGTCGCCTCACTTTACTCGCTTTACCAGCGAGTAAAACACAGGTCAGCAGTCTCCTGTCGCTGTGGGTTCAAATGGAAAGACAGTAGGGTTAGGTTAGAGATTAGGGAAAAGGGTTTTACTGTGACGCTGGCACAGGGTGCCCAGAGAAGCTGTGGCTGTTCCATCCCTGGAAGTGTTCAAGGGTTGGCTGGATGGGGCTAGGAGCAACATGGGATAGTGGAAAGTGTCCTTGCCATGGCAGAGGGATGGAATGAGAGAATCTCCAAGGGCCCCTTCTAACCCAAACCATTCCACAATTCTATCTCGCTGTCCCCAGTGCTGACAGCCCAGGCTGAGAGCAGGGCTGCTGCCCTGGCTGTGCCCATGTCCCTCCTCCTCCTCCTCTCAGAAAGGATAAATTGCCCCAGAGCTGGACAGAGCTTGGGGTGAAGGTACTGCTACCCACTGCCACTGCTATCAGGATCACAGAGCCCAAAGAGCCATTGCAAATGTCTGGTTCTTTCTCCAGTGGGATTCACCATTTGGTGCCTTTTTTAATCATCTCTGCGCTGCACTCGCGCTAAGCCATGACAGTACGTTTCCTGGCAACTTCCAGTAATTTTATCTGGCTCTTGCTTTCAGCCATTTCTGCAAGACAAATGAGTTATAAGCTGCTGGAATAAAGCCTCTTTTAATTCAAAAATGCTTGGCAAATAGACATTCTTTAAAATCTTTCCCCCACCATCTTTAGCTCACAATAGATCTCTCACTTCTCTATGACATTAAAAGTCCCTGGGCAGAGCAGTGGTGACCAGCAGGTGATTGTGCCTGAGTTCCTTTGTCTGGATGCTTAATTGCACTGTGAGTTTTACCCTATTTAAAATACTTTGTGTTGCTTTCCCACGTAAAGAAGAGCTGCAATTGTCCCAGGGACAGGACACTGTGAATGAGAGGAGGACTGGTCAGTGAAATCACGGCTCTGTCAGTGTGATTCACTCCCTGACGTTGTTTGAGGTTTCCCTGTTGGACAGGGTAAGGCTGGCAGCCTGATTCGACCAGTGTAAGCAGGATTAGCTGGGATGGTACCTGTGCAACAAGAACTCCATCTTGGCATTTGCAGACTATTTAAATGCTGAGATGAAAGGCTCTGCTTAAGTGGGGATGCTTTCCCTGTCATCAGCACAGCAGATGTGTGTCTGCACAGCACAGGAGCTGTTGATTCAGCCCCTTGGTGCGTCAGAACCACCGTCATGGCGAAGCATTTCCCCCATTTCTGTCCTTTTTTCCCAAATCTGTGCTGCTGCCTGGAGCTGGCGAGTGCAGAGAGACCTAGAACATCACTCATTCCGGAATACTTCAGGAAGTAAGGGCAGTTAAGGAATGGAAATAAACAACAAAAGTATGCGTTCTCTGCTTGTAAATTAACCCACTTTATGACTGTAGACTTTGCATAAAACAGACAGAGCCAAACATCACCTGGACAGCTCAGGCTCTGTGGAATTTCTCCCGTGACTGTAACAGCAGCCTGCTCTTGCTTACTCACTTATGCTCTCATTGCCTTTCATGTAATAATGATATCAGCTTACACATTGGCACACGAGGATTAAAGGCTACAGATTTATTATCTTCCCTTAAAATACTATTTTTAGTTTCTAATTGCTGATTAAGAACATCAGGGTGCAACCTTTCCAGCATCTTTCCCATACATCCATTGCTACATATTCATCACGCTACAGTGCACTTGGTTTGCAATCAGATAAACCAACAGGAGCAATGTGGGCGCTAAGAAACTAAGCCAACACCTGCTTACTCTTTTTTTTTTTTTTTTTTTTCTAATAGCTGCAATGCAGGCTCTTCTCTAATTCCTGATTCAAGAAGCTACTAAAAATCACTCGTTTGATATATTAAATATTGGCAACAGTCACATTTTTTTCTCTCCTCTGCAGATGTTTTATGGTTTTGTTAAAATAACTTGGAAATAAGCAGGGATAAGAGTCTGCAATGAACTGTGACAATCACAGCCCATGGGGGTTCAGATCTGAGTCCTCCTAAGAAAATAAGGACAAAGAGATTTGCGATAGACAGAGTGTATCCATCTGTTTGACCCTACAAAGACTTACCTATTTTGGTTTGGTCCATTCCTTACTTAAATCATGGAATGATTTGGGTTGAAAGGTACTTTAAAGCCCATCCAGTTTTGTCTCCCCTGCCATGGCAGGGACACCTCCCACTGTCCCAGGCTGCTCCCAGCCCCAATGTCCAGCCTGGCCTTGGGCACTGCCAGGGATCCAGGGGCAGCCACAGCTGCTCTGGGCACCCTGTGCCAGGGCCTCCCACCCTCCCAGGGAACAATTCCTTCCCAATATCCCATCCATCCCTGCCCTCTGGCACTGGGAAGCCATTCCCTGTGTCCTGTCCCTCCAGGCTCCTCTCCAAAGTCCTACTGCTCTGTCCTACAGATGCCTCCACATCAAACCAACATCAGTGTGCCACCTTCCCAACAGATCCCTCTTTCAGATCAATGCTGTTGGGAACCGAAGCTCTTTGAAGCCCATCCCTGGAGCAGGAGCCACCTTGCACAAAGGGTGTAACAGGGACAATGACTTTGTGACATCCTTGTACTGACACAAGTGCACACAAAGAGAGAACCCGGCTCAGCTCCTGACCAACACATGGAGCTTGTTGAAAGCTTCACACCTTGAAAACTAAATATATCTTCCTCTCTATGCACTGGAACCAAACACACGTGGGTGGGGTTTCGGCTGTGTGTCTTAAGCCACACAAATTAAAGTTCCTCACTATTTAACCAGCCTGGGAGCAGTCAAGGAACACAAACTTTGTGCCCAAAAGGAGCTTTGGAGCAGTTGACTCACCAAGAAGGTTCATTGGTACCGACTCTGTGTTAAGAACTGAACTGCTTGCAAAACAGTTCAGGAGCCAAAGGCACACAGCTCCTGGAGCTGAGCAGAGGTCAGAATTCTCACTTCGTGTTCTACCAGCTCAGCGTGGCCTTCTCTTAACAGCAGGTCATAGCTGCTTGGGCGAGGAGTTACCCCATGGCTGGGGTTGCTCTGTTTTTATTGAGTTTCCAGGCACACTTTCCTGCTCACTCATTTCTCACCAGGCAATTCTCACGTTATCCAGCCTCCTGTCCTTTGAAGATGCAGCAGAGCTGCTGATGAAGCCAACAACAGCCAAGTCTCTGCATCACTGGCAGGATGTTGCTGTGAAGGTTTACGGGATTGACTTCTCAGTGACTAAACCTAAAGCTGAGAGTACAAGAGAGCCGACCTTGGAAAATTATCTCATCCTGTTCAGAGTCACACAGAACCATTTGCCAAATCTCTTAATATAAAATATTTCACGTCATGGATTGACAGAGTTCCTTTCTTACCCTTCCTTCCGTCCACACCAAATCCGATAAGTGACTTCTCTCAGGGAGAAGGCTCAGAGGATGGAGATCCGGTCACTTTACGTGCTAAGGACAGAAATCTCAGCTTTTTACTGTAGAAACAGGAAACACTGTCAGATCCTTCTGGACAATTCTATTGTTACATGAGCAAATACAAATTTTGGTCAGGGTGAAAATGGCAGAGGGCATCTCTCTTCTACTTGCAGGTCAAAGACCCTGGAGATGAAGGATGCAAATTCCAGCTCAGCAAATTCCATGGCCAACTGCAGCACTGTCTCCTTTTAGCTTTTTTGTCCACTTTCTGGGTTTGTAGAGTATGATGTTTGAATGTCACAGAGGCAAATGCAATATTCCACTCACTTCCAATTCCTTGTCAGAATATTTTTGGATCAAAGCATCCAAGCTTTCAACTTGAAAGAACCGAAGTTCTGTCAGCATTTCCAGCCTGGGTCTGGATGTGAGACTAGGCCCTGCTCTGCCCACTCTGCTTCTTACTCGTTACAGGATATTCCCTTTTGGAGGAATAGCTGCCTATTTGGGGAAGCTGTTTAAAGGCTCAAAAATCTTTTGCACAAAGTGCAGAGACAACCCAAGGGAACACGTGCCCAAAACCTGAGCCTGCATCATATCCAGCACTCTGCTCCTGCTGTTTCTACACTCTCACCAACAGCCTGCAAACAATCTTTCCACAACACCCCAGACAGATGTGGCATTCAGCCCCCTGAGCCTCCTCATCCTCCATCCTTTCCTGCAGCTCCTGCCGCTCACCTCAGCCAGCCCCAGGTGTGGTTTGCACAAGCTGCTTGCCAGGCTCCCTGCTCTGCAGCAGCCACGGGCAGGGCAGCGGCTGCAGCCGTGTCACTGCCCCCAGCACGGGTTCCAGCCACCGGCTACACCAGTTCTGACCCACAGCTCCCCCCCAGCCCCTCCTTCTCTGGTTATTTCCTGACACTAATGCCTGTTTTTGTTGTTCCAGAGTCTAATTTGGGGGGAGCGCTGGCGCTCTGGGCAGCACCAGGGGTTCACAAACCCCGGCTCTGCGCTCGGCGCTGCTCCGGGTTTGCGTTTGGGACGAGCCAGAACTCCCAGTTCCCGTTTGATAACCGGTTTGTTCTGTCGCTGGGAGACACGCCCTCTCTCTGTAAATGTTACAAATCAGGCGTATCTGATCCATTATGCACTAACTGCTGCTGCTTCCCACTTCCAGCTCCTATTAGAGGGAGCGCTCATGCCAGAAATGTCACGGTGGCATCATGTGACAGGTGGTATTGATTTAGCGCCGTTGGGGTTTAATGTCACTCTCGTTCAGTGGGACACACGGCCAGCGCACACGGATTCCCGGCAGTGGGGCAGGTCAGGACAGGAGCTCCCAGCCAATCCCATGCCAGGCCCTGGGACTCGGGAATTACATCGGGAATTCTGCTGCAGACCACATTCGAGTATCTGCTCTGAGCTGCAAAAGCATTGTCATTACAGTTTTTATGATTCATACAATCCCACAATGGTTTGGGTTGGGAGGATCTTAAAGCCCATCCAGTGCCACCCCCTGCCATGGGCATGGACATTTGCACTGTCCCAGGGTCCTCCAAGCCCTGTCCAACCTGGCCTTGGGCACTGCCAGGGATCCAGGGGCAGCCACAGCTTCTCTGGGCACCCTGTGCCAGGCCCTCCCCACCCTCACAGGGAAGAATTTCTTTTGTAAAAGAAACAAAATTGCAGCTATAAATCATAAGACTCAATTCTGAGGTTTCATGGCAGGTTTACAGCTGACAATGAGAAGGGAGGTGACTTGTTTGGTCTCACACCAGGAACAGTTGAGAGCAGAACCCTGCTCTGCCCACTCCCTCCTTTTCACTCTTTACAGGATATTCCCTTTTGGCAGAATAGCTGCCAGTTTGGGGCAGCTGCTCAAAGGATCTCAAGTCTGATGCACAAAGTGCAGAGACAACCCAAGGGAACACATGGCCAAAACCTGGTACTGCCCAGGCCCAGGAGCCATCGTATCCAGCACTCTGCTCCTGCCACTCCTGCACCCTCACCAACAGCCTGCAAACAATCCTTCCACAGCCCTCCATCTGGCTGTGACTGTGGACACTGCTAAAACATTGAGCATTATAACACATGGAGTCTCTGCCACCAAGGATGTTTGCCAGAAAAGCTCAGACTGACCCAGAGTCTCTGCTGCTGCCAGACTCTGAACTGGTGCAGAGTACTCTGAATCCACTGCCCTGACATGACCCAAACCTCCAAATGATTTTTGGTTTAATTTTCCTTGCTGTCTCAAAGTAGGTAGTCTGCCAAGAAGCCAAGCAAGGCCCAGCCCTGTGCCTGATAAACATCTCCCCATCTCGATTTCCCAAGCTTTTGGGAAAGTTAAGCAACTCTCACAGAAAGTGATTTCTATACATAACATTATTCTGTGGAGAGCTGCAGATCAGAGCCCTGTGCCACAAAATGGAGCTGAGGGCTGGGGCAGCAGAGCATCCACCACCCTCCACAGGTTAGTCAAAAATAAAAACTGTCATTCATCTGAGAAATGTCACAAAGCCCTGAGTCATTGTTTATTCTAAATAGCACTGGCTTCCATCTTCAAAGTGGTGTTGAATGACTCCAACTGCTAAATGAACTCGAGAAAAGCAAAGACAACAACCCAGCTTTTGTGTGTAGGGGTTGCTGGTTGCTGAGGCAGTGGATCTGGCAGGTTGGGGGAAGAAAGGAACGTTCTTCCACCTGGGAAAGAACCCCAGGAAGCAGAGGCTCCGTGCTCAACGGCCACTGGAGATAACAAGAGGTGTTCCAGGGTTCAATCCTGGCTGTTCATTCAAAACAACAAACACCCATGAGATGTCAATGGTCAAAAGTTAAGTGGTTTCTGAACTCATTCCATGCAGGCTTCTATGTAAATCAATTGCTGTGACTTGGAAGGGAGGATGTTTTCTTGGAGACAAGCTATCACTTGCAGTTCCCTTTCATGTCTTTCCAATTGAAAATTTCCTAATTTATAAGTGCCAAAAAGTTATAGGCAACCCATTTTGCTGATAGCAAAATTAAGCCTTAAACTTGTCTGCAATGATACACCAAATGTTTTGCAAGCTAGAAAAAATAATTTATTTCAAGTAATAAAGAGGAAAATGTTATGGACGATGAAGCATTAATGTTGCATCCCAAAATCTCACATACAAAAACCATTCCAGCACCACATTCAGCCTCTAAGTGAAGAGCTCGGCACTGAAATGCCTGCAGGGAAAGTAGTAAACAATTACAACTGAAAAGTAATTTGGTGACACAGCATTGACTAATGAACAACAGCGAAATGTCCAACATTACATACAG
Source organism: Malurus cyaneus samueli (assembly GCA_009741485.1). NCBI lineage: Eukaryota > Metazoa > Chordata > Aves > Passeriformes > Maluridae > Malurus > Malurus cyaneus. The sequence goes on along the minus strand of CM019235.1, from coordinate 1,378,040 downwards.
TTGAAGACAAACAACTGAGCAAAGTAGAAATATCCACAAATGGATTGCCACAACTATAAATTTGTCTGAAGTTCAAGGTAAGTAACAAGTTTGAACAGAAGGAGCATATCCCAGATATCCAAGTAGCTGGAATTAAAAGCTGTACCCCCTAATATATTAATTTAATAATCCGTAAGTGAGTGACATGCTAACTTGCAAACATCCTGTTAAATGAGCAGAAAAACTTTGTGTAAAAAATGTGAACTGTCTCCATTACCAGCGATGGGTTTGTACAGAATAGAGCACAGCTCTGACACAGAGCTTGGTGCTTTGGGATGTGTTCAAAGCAAAGCCGGATTTTCCTAAGAGCCCAATTGTGACAAACAGCTCTGTCCCCACCTTCCCCTGGCCCTGGATCAGCAGCCAGGCCTGGCACACCCATCTGGTGGTTCCAATCCAAAGCACAGCCAGGGTCACCTGCTGCCCACCTGAACACCTTCCAGAGCACAAGTCCACAAACACCAGCAGGGATGCAGAAGGGTTTCCTTTCAGCTTATCACAAGCACCTACAAAGACTCTTAAGGTGTCACACAAACCCTGCTTTACTGCAGTCTCCAAGTTTTTCTAGCAGCAGCAGTGTTTTAAAAATATTCATTTATTTTTCTCTATTTTAGTGAACTCTTAAGACAACATTTAGAATGAACAATTTGTCTCAAAAGGAAAGACTGAATATTTTTTAAATTATTATTATTTTCATCTTGAAGACACCACCTTCCTTTGCCCTCATCTTAAATTGCAAACATGTTTGCACAGGTGAGGTCTGTGCCACCTGCAGCACTGTGTGTACAGTTCTAAGGTGGCAGGGTCACGGTGTTTCCTTCACGCAACAGCATCAACACAACAATGAGAAGTAGGAACATTTGCACATACAAAAGAGAAACAAACATTGCACAAAAAGCAAATCCAGTCCTATAGTAAGTCTCAACTGGAGAAGATGGTAAATTCCAAAGTCCCAAATTCCCATCTGGGAAAAAGGTGAGCCTGAGAAGAGTTTTACCTGTTGATACTCTGACTCTGACTCTGAGCCAGGCAAGCACCTGAACAGCAGAATTCTCTTCCTGCACCTGCAGCTGTGTATGTACAGAACTGAAATTAAATATCCTGTTGGCAGCAAGCTCCTAGGTCAATACAGAAAAGCTGTGAAGACAGGAAAGGGTGTAAGACCTCAACTGTTATTTAAATTTGCATTGACTAAACGCTTTTTAGAAGTCATAACATTTGTCACAACCACATTAAAAAGAATTGTATGTATCCACTAAAGAACTTGTTAGCAGCTCAGAGTAAATTCTCATAATTACCTCAGCTCTCTCCTCAATAGGCAACAATATTCACCAAGTAAACAAGTATCTGGGTGTGCAAAACCTTCCTCATGAAACCCTCCACTGCCTGCACAAGGAGGAGATGCAAGGGTAGGCCTTGGGCAGCCCCTTTAAGGACACTGACTGTGACAGTTCTCAGACCAGCTGAGCTTTCCCACCGCCCTGCAGGCAGCTTGAAATAAAACTAAATAGAATCATTTCAGTTTGGGGAAAATCCTGATGAAGAGAATCATGCTGATGAATATAAAACAAACTACAATTAACATTATCCACAGCAGCCAGTTGACGGATTTCTTGGCGTGCTGCTCCAAGCGGTCGGATTCGTCCTTGAGCTTCTCAAAGTTCTGGTCTGCCATCCTGAGGGAGTGTGACAGAGTCTGGGGAGCAAAGAGAGCAAACAGTGTCAGGCTCACAGCTTCCAGCTCTAGAAGCTTCCTCCAACATAGGAAAGATTCAAATGCAAACAGCAGCAGACAGGTATTGCCCCCAGTCTCCCCCATTCCAATCCCACCTGGAACTGAGTTACAGCATTTCACTATCAGCACTTGGGTTGCAAAACTGAGGGGTTACAGCTCAGCATGTGCTACCTGGTTGTCCTGTTTGATCACGTTCTGGGCAGCCAGAGTGTTGTTCTTGAGGCTTCGAGCCAAGCTGAGCATCTCCTCAGCCAGCTTCTCCTGCATGTCCTGGTGGTGCTGCAGCACGGCATCCAGCTCCACTGCTGACTGCTTCTCATCTGATGGGAGGCCTCTGAAAGAGCACAGGGGGAAAAAATGGGATTTATACCTCCTTGTGAGGCAATCTCACAAGTTCTCCCCAGACTTTGCAACTCTACAAGACAACAAGACCCATGAAGTCAGCTGAAGTCATTACATTTTGGTTTTTATCAGCAGACACTTCACACAATTTCAAGCATATCTGGGATTTAAAGGTCATTGGGAAAACAGTTCCCAAAAACTGAGCACTGGAATAAGAAATTTTGACTTACTTTCGCTTCCTTATGCTCAACTCCTCAGAATCTGACAAAAAAAAATAAAACGTGTTTAGGACCTTATAAACTCCCATGCAATCACAGGCTGAAAAAACTATTCTCCTGTAAGGGATTTTTGGATATCCAAATCCTACTTATCCTCTACCCAAAGAAATATGAGTGTCAAATGCCTACCTGCTTTCCCCTGGGAAAAGAGGACACCCAACATCAAAAGAGGGGAAAAACCCCAGCTGAATCATATCCCTGAGGGCAGGGTTTCAGCCCATGTATCTTGGTTTCTTTCAGGACACGTTGGATTGGCCCAGCTCCAGCTGCTCTAACAGTAGCCATGGAAACCTCAATTAATTCCTCCCAGCTCCCTACGTGAATAACATGGCTGTGTATTCCAGAGGAACTGAACAACACCTACTCAAAGCACCCAGAATCACATGATTCACTCACAGCAGAAGGGAACAGGAGCAATAATAAATTGTCCCTGCTAATTCTGTAATGAGTGTCTGTTTCTGCACCAATGCCACAAAAAGAGGTTCCTGCAAGTCCCTGCTACCATTGAGAACAACACCTCTGCTTTCATCTGTCAAGGTTTTTGGTTTAGTTGGTTATTAAAATCTGCTGTCTTGAAAAGAAGTGAGGCACTAAATTAAAAATACACTTTGGGAAATCTTGAACATGTGACCCTCCCCTCCCTGTAAGACTAAGGTTGAATAAAGTCAGAGGAAACAACAGATCAAACTTACCACCAGTAGCCAGGGGGTCCTGGGAGGAGAAAGAGAACCAAAACAGCAGATTACAAAGGGTCAGTGATAAAGGACAGCCCCCAGGCCTGGCAGAGTGCCCTTGCCCAGGATTTAGAGATAAAAAGGTGACTCCCCACCCAGCCTGGGACACTTTTTAAACACAGCCACCCAAGGCAGCTGAACACAACCAGGACAATCTGCAAATATCAGCAAAGCAGCACTGAACATACTGTGCCAAGCAGCTCACTCCTCATCTGGCCCGTGCACCGCGCCTTGGTCTGCAGGTGGACGGTTTTGGTGGCCGGGGTTCTCTCCTTGGCTGTCGTAGGGGTGCGCCCAGGGGCCAGGAACTGGTTTGCCAGAGCCTTTTCCGTTGAGGAAGGCTGGGAAGAAGCAATGAAAATTCATGGATGTCACATTCTGTAATGTGAGGCACCTGGGGTGTGACCCACAAAGGATGAGGGTGCAACTCCACAGTTGCTTCTCAACAGTGAAGTCAGAGTGAACAGCCGCACTGACTGCACCTCACTAACTAAAACCCAGCTTATTGGCACTTCACAGCTCTCCAGGTGCACCTGGCACCATCCCAGAGATGTGTCAGGCCTGAGGGACAGTACCTGCCCCTGCATCTCACAGCCAAGGAGTGAGAATGTAGGCCAGGTGTACTTTGATTTTGAAAAGAAGCTTCAGATTTCATACAATACCTCCCTTTAAGAAAATATGAATCTGTTATATTTATTCAGGGTTTCACAAGGACTGCCTAATAAGATGTTAACATTTATTATTTTGAGATACAAGATATAAGTAAACATAGAAATAAAGTGAGTGTAAGCACAGAACACTGAAGTCTTTTCAAGTTGAACTGGCAGATCTTACCAATTTTTCAGCTTCTAGAAGTCCCTTTAGGAAGTCCACTTTGCGAGAGTATTCATTTAGCAGCTCGGGGGCTGGTTTGCTATTGGAATTGAAAGATAATAATATGAAAGCCAAAAGTTACCAGCATTTTCTACTGTTCTACTTTCCAAATAGAAGTTTTAAAAAACCCCACGTGGTTCTTCAAAGAAGCAGAAACAGCCTCAGGTTGGGAACACACTTGTAACCCTGTGCAAATCACCTTTTCCAAGGCAGGGACTGCTCGGGGCACAAGTATTTTCATAGGGAGCATCTACAGTGATGTGGTGTTTGTAGGCTATGGATGACTTACAGGTAAGAGATTATTGAATCACAGAGTCATTAATATTGGAAAAGGTCACGAAGTCCAACAGCAAATCCCGGGATCCAACTGAATCCTCCCCATTCCCACTAAACCATATTGCAAAGTGCCACATCTGCTCTCTTTTAGAACACTTCCAGGGATGGCGACTCCACCACTTCCCTGGGCAGTCTGATTCGGTGCTTTACCACTCTTTCAGTAAATGATTTTTTTTTGGTATCCAATCTGGACCTCCCCTGGCACAGCCTGAAGGCGTTTCCCCTGAAGCACAAACCTTCAACCGGCACCCAGGGGCTCAGCGCGCTCACCTGGCCTGCTTCTTGAGCTCCCGGAGCATGTCCTCCAGAGCAGCCACATACTGAGGACAAAAATACGACTTTAAGCGACAGCATGATGGAGTAACACCCGGTCAGGCAAAGGCTGGGGGTTTAACACCACAACGCTCCTCGCCCCGGTACTGAGGGGCCGGACGCGGCGCTGGGGCAGAGAGGCGGCAGGGGCACGGCGGCCTCACCTTCTCCAGCCGCCACTCCTCGGGGTCCCGCCGCTCCGCCGCCAGCGCCTCGCACCGGCTCAGGAGCCGCATCAGGTTCAGCTCCAGCCGCGTCGGGGCCATGGCGGCACCGGAACTCGCCTCAGCGCCGTGCGCCATCTTGGGGCGGGCCGCGGGGCGGGGCGGGAAGCGCCGGGCGGGCCGTGACCGACCCGCGTTATTTTAAAAAAAATCCAAAATATTCTCCCAAACCAGCTCAAAGTCACCGCCCGTTCACGGGCACAGAGGCGGCTGCGGCTCGGGGCTGCTGGGGCAGCGCTGGAGCCGAGCCGAGCTGATCCTGATGCAGAAATATTAGAAGTTACAGGGTAATTTGTTAAAAACTGCTTGCTAGACAGTGTGTACTACTTACTTAACATTGATTGTGTTTGTTAAAACAGAATAAAAAGTTATTGACAAAAGCAGAGACTGTGATTCAGCCTGTATACGTAGAACTGCTGCTCTGGTCAAAACTAGAGTTGTTGTTTGTACTTGAGCCAGGCACTTAGATAGCAGGTGCAAGAGAGAAAAGTGAAAAGTTCAAGACAAGAGGATGAGTATTTTACTTCCTCCCGAGACCCCCGGAGCCCACTACAAAATAACACTGCGCAGGCGTGACCACATAGAAATGACTTTTAAACTCATTATAATACAAATCAGAGATAAGTCATGAATATGTATAGGCAAATTGCAAAACTTGGTGAATGTGTAACATGTAACTTGATATATACCAAGCAATGCCCGTGCTGGGGTGTAGGCAGCTTTGAAGAATCCTTCCCGCTCATCCAGCGCTGCAATAAACATACCTACTTCACAACTTAAAATTATATAAGTTGCAGAGTCTTGCTCAGATCATTTTTAGATCAATCCCTCACTCCAACACGGTCCCAGCGTGAGTGGCCGTGGCTTCAGGGCGCTGCTGTAGGATCGCACCTCGCCCTCAGGCGTGACCCCGCACCTTGAGCTCCGCCTTTACTCCGACAGCACCAAAAACCTCCCCGCTGAACCCACAGCACCAAAAACCTCCACGCTGAACCCACAGCACCAAAAACCTCCCCGCTGAACCCACAGCCTCGTTAGTGCTTCCCCTTCCCCCGGGCTTTGTGCAACCAAGGGTCAATGTGACACTCTGTGGCCTCATGGAGCTGAGGAGACCATTGTGATGCTACAGAACCCAATGGAATTGTTGGTAATTGTACAACTTTTAAGTTTTTTAATGTAATTTACTCAGGGTCTTTTCCCCTTTGCCCAGGGGGAGGGGGAATTGAAGTTTCTCTTCAAAAGACTCTGTTCACACTGAGGGTGAGACCTGATGAGCTCAATGTCTACAGACTGAGAGTAGCCAAAAGATGGACAGGAGATAAATGAAAAGTAATGAACATCACCCATGGTGCAGTTGCAGACACCTAGTCTGGGAAAAGATTGAAAGGAGAATCAGAGAATGAGGATCTAATTCACATCAAAGGTGAAGGGATCAATAACCAATAGGAAATTGAATACTAACAATTTTGTAATTTAAGACCAAGGAATATGATTTTCCTTGGGTTTTGTCTATATAAATATGTGAGAAGTCCAGTAAAGAGTGATGTGTGGTGGAACGATTTTCACTGCACAACCCAGGCATGTGTGGATGGATTGATTTCTATTGCCCATGCTGGCCAGAACAACATCCTGGACAGAATAAAGTAATGCCTAAATTCACTAACACTGATAACATGTTGTTGGAGAGTTTCAGTTTTTCATGCAGTTTTGGTGACAATCCCACTTATCAGTACTTCATAAAAACGGTAACACGAGTAAAGGCTTCCTTTGCAATACATTCCTCGTTAGACAGACATTGATAAACCAAATGTTATTTTTTAAAAGTGCAATGTTTTAATAAACGTCTTCATACATGACGGTCTCAGTTAAGGCTATTACCACATTAACAGTCCTGTAAACCATAGAGAAAATTGTCATAAAATCATACAAAACATTAAGGCAATACACATTGACCTAAACTCACTGTTGGTCCCATGAGAGTCCATTGTAAGGCAGATGGAAAAGGCACGGCAGCGGAATGGGGGGACTTGTTTCCTGTACACTCAGCCCATGTATTTGATTCAACATTAAGTTTAACTTTCTTTGCAAGGTTTTAATTTAAAGTGGAGAGTATTTGCTTTAAACAACCTCGCTTAACCCTTACAGTACTGTACATTTCCAGGCTGCCTTCCCCACAGCCACTTAAAAGACCATGAACAAGTTCACAGCCCTCAAAGGGTTAAAGCCAAAGCTGTGGTCAACTTCAAGATGAGTCCAGAGAGCTGAAGAATTTCACTTCTCCACGCAGGGAATGTGAGAGTAAGGGTCCGAGAACCTGCGTTTGAGCTTCACTGTGGGTTCGTATTCATCCACGAGTTCCTGAGCGCGGGCCAGTGCCGACCCTTGTGCAATGTACACCGAGTGGATGCTGTCCGTGCGCCTCGCCGGCTGCTCCCTTCGGCACACCACCGGAGGCTCTTCCTTAGCCAAAACCTCATCCTGGGATTCTGTACGTTTGAACATCCCCGGAGGAAGCTTTATATTTGCTGTTGGCATCACTGGAGTTCGACGGGGCACTTTAATCTTGGACAGTGTTAAGGAGTATCTGCGCCTTGAAGCCAGGGATGCAGAATAAGAATTCGAAGAGGTTTGCGGGAGAGAAGGCACTTTGCAAATGTCTTTGGCAGGCACGCTGGAGCTCTGAGCACGGCAGTGTAATCCAATAATTGCTTTAAAGAAACAAGATACTTAGAGACTGATAGCAGGCATAAAATGTAACTTGATACGAGCCACAGTGACCAGATAACGTTTGGTCACCTGGCTGTACTCAGTAGAAGATGTAGAATAAAAAAAAGCACATACTACCTTAATACTGACCTTCGGTATCCATCCGGCCTGGTTTGTCCTCCAGCAGGCTCTCCGTGCTCGCTGAGGTCTCCGAGTCCACGTTTTCCTCGTCGGAGCCTCGCTGGTCGAGCTCAGGCAAGCGGTAAGTGATGTCCTCCCTGCATCAAACACAGGCTGCAGCACTCAGCCAGCACAGCACCTCTGACACAAGCAACTTGCTGCGGCTCATGTTCACAGGTAAAGCATGTAGTAATGAACTATTAATGCTTATGGTATTTTCTCTCAGCTAGTGCTTTGTATTTTCCTTTTGCCACTCATAAAGGCCTACTGAACAGAATTAGATCCTTTTGGGCAAAAGATATTCTACTTTACTGCCAAGTGCAATGGGCATGGTCTACCCAGGTAAAGAGGGACTTACTTTTCTTCTTTTATTGACTGTATGCGATCAATGAGAATCTCCTTCTCCCGGTTATTGGCTTCAGAAACGTCCTCCTCTTCATGCACAGAGTCCAGCTCTGAGGTGCCACTGTCATTTCCTTTGACCTGAGAGCTTTTATTCTGCAAGACAAATTCACAAGTAACACTTCTCAGTCACAAGCAGCTGCACCAGTCTGCAAGCTTTGGAGTGGAAGACAAATGAGTATGTCAAAGGAGAGGCCGATGGAATTGATGAAGAGCTGTTAGTTATCCATATAAATGTTTCAAAAAGTGAGAGAAAATTTCCCGTTCACCCAATTTCTGACCTTTTTTACCTTTTCTGGTCTGTCAGGCTCAATTTAGTTTTAGTAGTCAGTTCTGAGTAATATTATTGCATCCAACCTAAGTTACATACAGTGTCTATAAAATACCAGGTGACAACAGAACAGGCCAGCAGCCCTGCATGCAGTCTGGGGAGGAAGTTACACCAGTACATGCAGCCTTGATTGCTCAAAAGAGCGTTTAAAACTGAGTTACAACACGTGTAAGTATTTTAGTCATGCAATAGTACTGTAAGAAAAACCCATGCATTGGAGCCAGGCAGTTGTACATACCAGCCCCCCCTCGTAAGGGGAAGAGAACCCAAGTTTTACAGGCCACAGCTAGAGAGAGATGGAGACCAAATTCACTATATGCAGCCTCTGATCAGAGAGTTTGGTTTGTATTAATCAGTACAACAAAAATACAAAATAAGTGTATTTGCCCTACTGGAATACAGCATAGTTTTACACACCAGCTATCTTTAGAGTAAAAGAATTCCTTTGCCACACCAGAGACTTTTAGTTCCACTGACAGAATTATATGGGAATAGATTTTGACCACTGTAAAAGCAGATCCCCACTCCTGCACCCTTCATTTATCAGCAGTTCAGTGTAGCTGTTAACTCCCACCTACAGCTTTGGCCAAATTTTTTTCCCAGTTGATTTTTGACTTACTGAATAGGATGGATAAGGAGCACTCCCTTCCAAGAAGTTGGTGTTTTATTTCAACACTTACCGTGTTCTGCCGAAGCAACGAGAGCCGTCGGAAAGCGAAGCTCTCCGCCGCTTCCAGCTGATTGATTTCTTCCATTTTGATCTTGTACTTCCTTATCTGTTCCTTTATGAGCATCTCTACACACCTGCGAGAAAGGCAGGAGTTTACTGAGCTGCCTCATTCCATAGAAGCTCTCAAACAACCACGGTGGGATGAGATGCCGCTCCAAGCTGGGGGTGTTTGTCACACGCACGTGGCTGGTGTGAGACATTGTCCCAGCCCATCCCTCACTGGCAGCCGTGCATGGTAAAGGATGAAGAGTCCAACACAGCAGGCACAGCAGGACAGATATTGGGGACAGGAAATTGCACATGTTCCTCCTGGGATAGCCAGAGTCTCCCATGCTAACTGTACACAATGGGAGCACACAGACATCACCACAGCTGCCAACAGCTTCTGCTGCTTCTACCTGTTGTCCCTGTGCTGTCAGAGCCTGCAACTGCCCTTCTCCACCTCTATGGCCCCAGGGCTCAGCAAGAAGTTACAAAAAGCAGTCATTTTTCCAATTCTGTTTTCATTGGAGGCAAGTGCAAGGCCAGCCATACAGTGAAGACACCGAGGGGCACTCACAACCAGAGTTGCTGGAGGGTGAGAACAGAGAGGGTCAACAAGAAAACCTTCTTCAATTCAAGGAAGAATGCAGAAGGGATTATCGGGGGGTCCAAGTATGCAGTAGACACCTTAATTCTATGTAATATTGTTTAGAATGGCTTGTCTCTCAGCAAAATTAATGATCAGTGTACAACCCTCCAAAAGATTATCTTGATATAAAACACAAACCTGGTATTTAACACTTATAGGTCATCCTACTTTATTCTTTGTGAAGTGGAGGCAAGCAGAAGGTCTAAGAGAGGTGTATAAATAGTTAGCACTGGCAGCTGAATTCAGCAACTCTTGAAGCTCAGTTTCTCAGCTTGATATGAATAAAGTTGTAACAAATACAAGTGGTGGTACTGGCCTTCCATGACATTCCAAAACACTGCTTCTCAGCAGAATGCCAAAACTTACATGGTTGTTTTTGAGACATCCTTCATGCTGGTCAAGGGGTCAGAGGTATCAGGACAGCGCAAGAGGCACGGAGCAAACACAATGGCCAGGGCGTTGGGCGACATGCGATTCACATCTTCTATCAAAGCCACTCTGAAATCCAACAGCCACGAAAAGAGAGTCTAAGCAGACCTTGCTAGAGTACAAGCACCTGCTCATACCTTGCCAGAGTTCCCAAATATCATGTGAGGAGGCTCTTGACACTCAGTACATACAGTAGTCCAAAGAAGCTTTAAAATTATTTCACACCTACTAAGTAGCCAACATTTCAGGTATCAGAAGAAGGGCCAGGGAGCCACCCAGGTTACACTAATCTGGTGGCCTCTCAAAACTATGCCTGGTGATACAGTGTCTCCTCTTCAAAAACTCCTTTTGCCCATGTTCAGAGGGCCACTTGGAAAATCCTCCAGTTCCTTGGATAAGAGCAGCCCCTTTACCAGCACCAGTTATCCCTGCTCCTGGAACTCACATATGTTCATCCTCAGTTCATTCCAAGCCCCTCTGCCTAAATCCTGGTGCTCAGATGATTCACCAAGGCTTTGAGATCTACCTTGTCTTCAAAGCTTTTCTTACCAGCTTTGATCCAAATACACCAGGTGGCAGAAGTAACCACGCACCTGCTTATAAGCACAACTACCAGCTTCAATTCTTTGGTTCCTAAACCCACAGCACAATCCCTACAGTTACACTGAAGGGGTTTAACACATTAGAAAGCTTCCAAGAAGCATTCAGAATCCCAGTTTCTCTACAAATGAAGAAATTAAACTCCTTACTTGACAAGATGGAAGATGAGTCGTTCCAAGGTATTATGATTTGCTTGTGGGAGTTGTTCCAGGACACTGTAAATGGCACAGAGTTGCTCCTGTTTTTCTGGCAGTTCTGCAAAAAGGGAGAAAGCACAAGATTGTAACCGCTGTGCAAAGCTAGTGGAAAGCTACAAATTCCTAATTCTGATAAATATTACTATCATTTCATTTACCAACTGTTATAATTGAATGTTAAAGTAACCCCTTGTGGCGCTGCAGTTTTCCTGGATTTTCAGATAGCGCAGTCATCAAGTGACACACCAAGACCTCCAACAATATCTAGAGTGCCTTAATGCCACTGAAGTTAAAGGAATCCAGGGATTTAAAGTATCTGTATATCCAGATCTGGTTCAGAAGAACAAGAAGAAAAACCTGCCTGAAAGGAAACCTATTCACATGCTTATTCACTCTTCTTGGAAACAGCAGCTATAAGTGATATATTAAAAAATAAAAACAAGGAATCCTGAAGCAAGATCAAGTAAGCTGGGAGAGAAATTCCCTGAAAAGTGTTTCCTGTAAAATATCTAAAATGATTGCTGTCAGCGCAGTGAAAGGAGCTGTTTAGTCACCAGAAGCTGACTAAAGAATTTCTTTTCCCAAGGACACAATGGGTTAAAGAAGACATGTTTGAAGAATTGTTTTAAAACCTACCTACAGCTCTGAGAAAATCATTGTACTGTGCCGAGGTCATCAGTGGGTCTGGCAACTCCCTCAGCCACTGCTTAAGGATCCCTGTGATGGTGTGAATAGGGTAATTCTCCAGTTTCACCGAGTTTGGGTCTGAAAAGAAATGTTTTATTTAGAGCAGTTCATTCCTTTGATGCATACACTGAGACGCCATAGAAATAAGATTAGAAACATTCAAATCTCCAGTTCACAGAATTCAAATGGCAATTCAGAAGAAAAGGCAAAAGATAGTAATTTAAAGGTACTAAGCAGCTTTTGGCAGCCAGCAAAATAATACAGCCTGCACAGTAAATAAAAAGCTGTTTTCAAAACACTAAGCAGTGCCAGATATTTCCAGATAGAAGAGAATTGCAGGAAAAACTGATACAATGCAATGAAGTGCCAAGGGTGGACAACACTGCCTGACCTTCTTGCAGCAACTGCTTCAGCTCCTTCATGCGATTTGCTGATCCTGATTTCCTGTAGATGCCTTCTGTGTAGAGCCCATGCATCTCCACATACTCGAGCAGCTTCTCCATGACAATGGGCACCGAGTTCCTCTCGCTGGTCAGGGAGCTCACACACACCCCAAAGTGCCGGGGCTCTGCGTCCTGCTCGCTCTGCAGTTGATACAGGTGTGACACCACCATGAATTCCTGTTCCTGAGCTAGAAAATGCCCTTGCTTCCTGCTACAATTACTTTATGCTCCTAGAAACTAAAGCTGAGGGTTTTATTCCAGCTTGCTACATGCCTTTGATCACAAGGCAGATTTTCTGAGCTGCACACATAAGGGATCTTTATGGTTCATACTGAAGGATTTCTTTATCAGTTTGTCCAACACTGCACATGCACACTGACAGAAGGGCTCCTAAATTAGCTTAAGCACCACCCTCAGAAGATGGCTCTGCTCCTGCAAGTGCAGGGCCCCTCTCTGACTACATGTAGACAGAGAAGGGAACTGTTGAAGCAATTTTTATTCAGTGCCTGGACATTCACTGTTCATTTGCTGAGAAATTAAGGCAGCATTTTGCATGCACCACTTATGGTCCCACAGAACCCCATCCCAGACCCACAGGCTTTACCTTTTTCCCACAGGAGGTACAGCTGTTCTGGATTTTGGACATGCACTTCTTGTGACAAGTCAACTTGCAAACTAGAGAGAGAAGCAATTGTTACAAGCATTCAGATCACATTAAAACACTTTGCATTGTCTTACTCAGTTTCTACATGGCCTGTTCACCAAGGCCCAACTGTAGCAGCCAGAGCTACAAGCAATCTGCAAGTGGTAATTTGAGCAGCAGGAATGAGGTGTGTGCACTCACCACTGCACAGACAGGCCTTCTCCATGGGCCAGATGTAGGAGGAGCAGTGCTCACATGACTGCCGGATGCTCACTTGGTAGCTCGTGAACACGTGGCCATTGTGCTCCTCAATCTGGTGAGAGACACCAAGGAACCAGTGAACTTTTTGCCTTTTTTAAAAATATTATTACTTTTAATAAAACCATGTACTCTATCTCAGATTTTCCAATTGTATTTTACAATTACAGCTGAAAGCTTTCACCCTGAAACCAAATTCACCCTATCTTAAGGCAGTTGGGTTTGCTGGAAAATTTCCTAATTGACTTGCTGCCTTAAAGTTCACAACTATTATTATTATTATTTATTATTATTATAGTTACTACTACTAATAGTAATAATAATAATAATAATAGTTTTCTTTTAAAAAACCCATGATTGAGAAAGCCTTTAGACTCTAAAAGAAGCCATAGACTCAACCAAGAAAATGCTCAAGCACCACCTATCACTGCATGAGCAAGATCTCTGCTTTGTGAAAACCAGTTTTATAGTGCCACAGCTTCATAAAAGAGGCAAGTGAATGAGCATGCAAAACAAACCAGAACATCAGTACAAAATCAAGCTCTTCAAAGGGCATTTGTGTTTTGTGAGGACTTGGATTATCGCAAAAAGAAAGAACTTACTGCACGATCCTGTTTCCGTTTCTTCTTCTGGGCTTTGGTTTGCTGCAGCAGGAAACAAAACTAGTCTTAGTCTTTGAAATTCAGACATTCCATTTTTTTTTCTCCCCTATTGAGTTTCCCAGACTTTACTTCACCTTCAGACATTCGAAACACTATCCTGCAGCTTCAGCTTGGTTTGAGGGTTGTCTGAGCTCACACTATCAACTTCCTAAAAACCAGCTGAGCTCACTGCCTGATGACAAAGCAACTCCTTCTCTCAAACCTCCCGAGAACTCCTAAGTTTTTACCAAAGAAAATGCAAACTTTCAGATGCTGAAAATATTAAAAAACAATTCCAAAAGAAGTGTATCAGCAATCAGAATTTGTTACACACATGATGTGCACGTGGCAAGTGTTTCCCAAATAATAAAAAGTGCCATGGAAAAGGTTTCTGAGGTAATACAAGTCCTGTATATTAAGAGAGCAACAGTGTTTCATCATCCCATAAACCAATAACAGAATAACTTTAATACTTTGGGCTGCTCAGATTCCTCTTTCTTTGTATATCCTCTGATGAATTCATCCAGAAGGGATTGAAAGAGATTCAAAACCAGCTTGACTTCTTTCTCTTCCCTTTTCTTGGCCAGGTTTGTAACTAGGAGCTGGTAATTTTCCACCAGATCTTTGTAGCCAACATGGATTTGCCCATTCTAGAGAAGGAAAAACACTTGTCAGACGTTCTTTTTTTTTTTGCTACTGTTCAGACAGTTTTGTATTTTGATGTACTTAAAGTTCAGGGGTGAGAAAGCACAGCCATGATCAAAGTCAAAGATAACAGCCCATGACAGAAACAAGTTAACACACCTCCCTCCTGCACTGTCCAACAGCACTTGGCTGAGACAAGGCAGTGTCAGAAGAATATTGGAAAAGCTGTTGGCACCTCTCTTTGGTGTTTGAACATGGCAGCATTAAGAGGCTGAAGACAGCAAAATCCATCCATTTCTAAAAATAAATTTATGGCTGAGTGAATGAGAAAAGGGAAACAAAGCCAGCTGCTTGAGATTACAGCAGAACTGTAAAATGAGTCTAACATTAGGCTTTGAATTCTAGGCTAAGAACTGCTGAACTGCTTTGTTGAAGAGCTGCAGGCCAAGCCTTGAACCTGCAAACTCAATTCATTTATCACCTGCCAACTTTCCTTTATTGAGACTTACTACTTACAGGAGCAGAGTACATAGTCTTGATGTTTCCTCTGAACTTCTCTGTGGCTTCAAAAAACAAACATTCAACACCAGACTTCTGGGAGCGTAAGTCATTGATCTAGGAAAAAAACCATCTGCATCAGATTTTGTTAAAACAAGAACATCTGAGCAGAGTTGAGCTTCAGTGGCTGGGCTTAGTCATCCATGACCATTCCAGTTATTTAAAACTACGTTTCTTAATGCACTGTGCTGATGATACAAAACAGGGCAGTCAGGTAGCTGGGCTTTAGAGGACTCTCTATTTACTTACAACTCTTGTTTTTAAAATACTTTTGCTGTTGCAAACAAACAAAAAACTAACATGAATGCCCTGAGTATTTAATGCAATATAATGCATTCAGAGACTTGAAAAAAAGAACAGGAAGAGCCATAATGCAGACTTAGTCAAACCATCCAATCAATTCCCCTTTGCTTTAGATTATAACCCAAACATGCACCTAGAACAGCAGGCTTTAAAATTTCACACCAACAGTGAACAAAGACTTGAATTCTATCAAGGCTGGGAGCCTTTCACCTTGTTGAGGAGGAACTCATCGAGGTGTTTGAGCTCGTTGGCATTGGCAATCTCACGGACCATGGATGCGCGCCAGTTCTGAGACACGCTGGAGATCTTGCTGATCTTTATGGTTCTGTTCTTCTTTGCTTTGCTGCTCTCCTTCCCATGGCGCTCCCCAGCCTGGGGGCGGCCCGGCTGCCCCGAAGAACCTGCCAAGGAAATGAAATAAAGCAGAGTGACTGAATTGTTTCCTCACAGAAAAGATGCACCATGCTGAGGGTTAAATCACCCAAACTCACCTTCTGGAGCTTTCTGGGCTCCTCCCGTGTCTGGAAAGGGGACACAAGATATGAGGGAGAGGCCGTCTCCTTCCTCAATCACATCAGAACTCTCCTTTGCAATTTTCTTGTCTGGCTTTTTCCCCAAAAGTCTGCGCAAAGGGCTTTTGAAGGCAGACCTGAATACAAAAGCAGATACAAGTCTGTCCCATTAGCAACGAAAGCTGGCTCTGCTACCAGAACAGGATCTTAACAATAACCCACAACAGGATTCTCAGCTATGGGGAACATTTAAAACCCAACCTGCAGAAAAACTGAGCAGCACAAAAAAGGAAAGACAATGTGAAAGCACAGCTGGACTTTCTGGCATTTACAAGATCAGAGCTCTAACTTCAGCACACACAGAGACAACACCTCACATATCCAAAACATCAGTTCTGGCTCAGGAAGTCCCTGGGCCGCAGAATGCCAGAGGCTGGGAAGCAGCACTACATGCTTGCTGGGCTCTTCAGCTTTTCTCTTGGTGTTGGATTACACTACATGAACCTTTGATCCGAGGTGTAATGGTTCTTATTTTAAAAAGAACCAGTTCAAAGAAAGTGTTATGCAAGAAGCAGAGGATCTGTTCCTCAGCAGGGTCAGATATCATGGTTCAGAGCAATACGAAGCAGCAACACAGCCATCATGTAGCTGATGCCAACTTGTGCCTCTCCACAATCACAGTCTCAAGGTGCCCAATTCAAGTACCAGTAGAAACTCCCCTTTTTTTTTTTCATTTTCTCACACATAGCACATACTTGGCATCCACTTGCTGACTTGCTGGCTGCATTGGAACAGCCGTGTCCGAGGTAGGGAAGTGGTCACTGGGCTTCTTCTGCCCAGGGTATTTCTTGTTGCCTTTTTCTTCTTCTATTGGATCTGGTGATTGCTACAGGAGAGAGGAGTCAAAAACTGCATATTGAGTGACAAAGATTCTTTAAATGGTTTTAAAACCTAGAATGGTGAAAAAAATTTGCTTCATCAAGACAAAACACTTTACCCAATACGTATTAGCTTGCTAAGAACCAAGTATATTTAATGTTTTGATCAAGGATCTATTTATTAAAGTTCAAGTCTTCAAATTATTGTATACTACTTGCTGATGATTGTTTTTATATGGATATCAAGAAAAAAAACACCAACCTGAAGGAACACAGAAACAGAGAACGCACTACAGATAATTATTCACAAATAATCCTATTTATAGACAATGACAATTAAGTATAAATAAGCATGATAGCATCAATACCTGGTTCATGGCAACAGCCTGGGCCAGTGTTGAGAGGTCACTTAATGAAGCTGAACTCCCCTTCTTCCTGTAGAGAGATGAGTTTCAGAACATACATCTTAATAAAATCTGTGGCCTCTTCACATTTTTTTAAATAACCCACGTATCAGTGCAACATCTAAGACAGAACCCTGAGCAGCCCTTGCAATTCACTTTTAAATGCAAAATAGAGACATAAAAATGCATGGGAATGTCAGATTTCCTGTCATATCAGAGGGATGATGCTCGCAAACTGCAGGTCACTAAAATCTTGTTTTCAATGGGTAAAAGACACATGAAAATAAACTCCACACTCTATTTCAACTAAAGCCCTGACTCTCTATTTTAAGTCAGCCAGGCAGGCTTTGAATCTTTTGTGAGCTTCTGAAAACATTCTGCCCATACAGATTCACTGCAGGACTGGGAGCCAAGGAAAAGCTGGAGTGGTTCACAGCTCCATTTGCTCCCATAACATGGCCCAAATGTACAGGCTCTCAGGAGCTCTCCATCTATTTCTAAACACCACAGATACCTGTTTTCTGTAAAGTGAAAAAAAAAAAAACCTGCCCTTACTCTAGCTCATCCTGAGGAGACTTGTCCACACGGATCCTTCCATCCAAAGACTGACTCAGCACATCATTCTGGCCAGCATCAGACTGCCGCTTTCCTTTCCACTTCTCTCTCTTGTACTTCAGCTTCTCTGGGTCATCCACATATCTCTGGATTGCAGAAGTGGGACTGTCCAGGTCTTTGGTTGCCCTCTGACGCCTGTTTTTCTCTGCCCAGGTGTCAGCAGGGCTCTGAAAGCTCCCGGTAGCAGACAGGGTGTTACAAACATTCAGTGCAAGATCTGTCGGCCTTGTAGGGCAGTTAAAGCTTTGGCTGCCTTTTATTTGGTTATTTTGATTCCCTTGTGTTTTCATTCTGTCAGCTGCTGTGTCCTCTGCTTCTGACCCAGGTGGCTGCTCAGGAGCAGAACCACTTTCTTTTATCTCACTCGATGGTGGAATGTCTGAAAGAGGTTTTTCTTCGCTTGGACTTTTCTCTTCCTCGCCACTTCCCTGAAGGATATTATCTTCTTGTGCTGTGGATTTCTCTGGCACTGGAGCAATTTCCAGGGCCTCTTCAGAAACAGCTGGCTCCTCATGGCACTGTGAAGATGGACCTTCAAAGGACAGGAGCACATGTTTGTTCTGCAAGTCATTGTGTTCCAGCCCCCTCTGCCGACGGGATTCCCGCTTCTCCCGGCTGTTGATTACTCTCTCCGAGCCCTCTGTAGTGCTCTTCTGGGTTAACATGGTTTTCTCAGATGAGCTCAGGTTTTCAGCTTGCTCATTTTGAGCTTGATCTTCATCCTCAACAGCTTGATCTGGCTCTGCCTCGTGTTTCACAGGCAGCTCATCTGTTGCTGGCTCACTCTGTTCTTCCTTGCCTGTATCATCCTCTTTGTTTTCATCTTCCTGCATTTCTCTCTGCTTTTCTTCAGCTTTCTGCCTTTCTGCAACCATTTTCTGGTATCTGTTAAGAATTTTTAGGATAAAAACATAAATCCTTAATGCCCAGGGATAAAAAAACCCAACAACCCAGCTGCTTAAATGTGGCCCAAATAGCAATACAGACCCAAAGTGCACCTATACTGGGACTGCAGGGAGGTGTCTGCTTGTCAGGACTGGCAGCATCAGCACAGCTCAGCTGAATAAAGCTCAAGTCCTGAGCACTTCCCCAGTGTCCACACACCCCTGATTACTTGGTACTGACAGAAATAGCACATGGCAATAACCACCTTTAAAGTTCATGGAACCCCAGAGTGGTTTGGGTTGGGAGGGACCTCAAAGATCATCTCAATCCCATTCCCCTGCCATGGGCAGGGACACCTTCCACTATCCCAGGGTGCTCCAAGCCCCATCCAACCCAGCCTTGGACACTTCCAGGGATGCAGGGGCAGCCACAGCATCCTTGGGTAACAATTTACTAAGCTCTTAAGTCAACCCATCACACAAACTGAACATGGCAGGTGAAGTTGAGGAGGAAGGTGACTAAATGGATGTTTCACATCACATTGCTCCTTCTCCTTTACCTCTTACGCTGCAGGTACCCCCTGACCAGGGCTTGCAGGAGACAAACTCTCCTCCTGTGCTGCAGGAAGCGTTTCCGCTGCCGGTGCCGCCTCCAGGCCGCTTGGATCTCGATGGCAGCGTTGTTCCTCTGCAGGGCCATCCTGACACAGCGGGAGCGCCAGCACGCCTGGGAAGGGACATTTTGGAAGTGAGGGAGGGCTTCCTCAAGGTGGGGAGTGCTAGATGACAGAGTTTGTTTGTTGTTAGGAAGATAAGGCTGGCAATTCTTGAAGATACCTGTAAAACAATGGCTGCCTGGCGCGTCCTGAGAAAGCGCCTCCTTTCCAAAACCATCTTGAGCCAGCTCTGAAGGAGGATGATTTTCCTGATCACTTCTTTGTGTAGTGTATCCTGTAGTATCTGCCGTTCAGCCTCTTTCATAAAAACCTGGCCAGTTAAAGAAAAGTTCATCAAGAAGCCCCCACTGGAGGTATAATAAGATAATGGATAAGATAATAGTTTGGTATCACTGCATCACGCTTTACGAGGTGACAGCTTGCACCAAAAATTAAAAGCCCTTTTAAATTTCAGAATTTGGATTCTAAAAGATAATACTTTTCCTTACAGCCTTCAAATCACAGAACCCCTCTAAAATGAAAACATTGACCTGTTTGACAAATGCCAATAGCAATCATTTCCCAAACGGTATCTATGTAACAGGGATTTGTAGTGAAAAAACCAGGATGGCACCAAAAGCAACGAGTCAGGTTTAACCTCTGTGTCAATACTTGCAAGAGGTAAAATTTAGGCCAATTTAGGTACAAAATGCAGAGAAGAGTAACACTTGTAAATGAACTGCACTGAATTTTGCATGTACAGTAGTATTTTATTGTCTTACAGAAAGTTTCACAGACCTTGGTCTTCCCTATTTGATAGTAGTTTTCGTTCAGTTTGAGTTTATTCAAATAAGCACAAATGTCTTCCTTGGAGGCTTTGGCATTTTTGGGCAGTAACACCTGAAACTGGTCGATGAATTCCTGTGAAAAGCAGACACAGCAAGAGGCCAAAGTTAGAAGACAACTCATAAGTTTAGAGTTTTAGCTTTAAAATATAAATCTATTTAAGACACTGAAGCTACAGGGATCTGAAAATATTCACTTCTCACTCCAAACTGAGCTACTTTTCCATGTGAAATGCAGGCTTCAGTCAGCCTCCAGTTATGGGAAAGATCACCTGTATGTGATCTCTAAACCTACAGAGACCTACAGAGAGCTCTTTACAGAAAACTAATTCCCACATGGAGACTGCACTGTCTGATCACACTCAGAATGTTTTCCTTCATGCAGCCAGGAAGAATTTACTGGCAGATGACTCACACAATAGTTCAACTACAACTTTTTACCATGCAGGCTCTCAAAACTACAGTGCATTTTTACAGCTCACCCCAAGTGGTTATGAGCTTCATATGAAGACACAAAGAAGATGAGGCAAAGGTGTGTTTTCCAAAGAGAGTAAATATTTCTGAAAGCATAATCCACTTCCAGCTCCCACCATACCTGGAATGTGTATTTGGCACTGTAGCCAGACCTCCTGATCCGCACAGTTTCCAACATGCCCGTGTACCGTAACTGCTGCAGCACCAAATTTTCATCAAACAGCATCTCCTTCTGTAAAACAGCAGCAGAAAACAGCTAGTGAGTGTCTGAAGAGCCCACCTGCCGTCGTAGGACAGCACATTTTCTTCCCACACCTTGGTTACCTTTCCCTTGCACACAGAGTGACAGTGAACAAGCTGAAATAAAGAGATGAAAGGCTCGAGGGCTGGGTGTCAGCAGAGCTCAGCTCTGAGGCAGCCTCACCTTCTCTGCATTGGAGCGGATGCAGCGGATGAAGAATGGCTCAGCTCGACCCAGTGTCTCCAGCAACTTGTTAAGTGAAGTCTGAAATGAAACAGCCACAGAAGTTTTTTCTTCAGATCTCAGCATTTTGAGTGGTTTGAAGCAGGACAGCTTCTGCCCTGAGGAATCTCAGGTTGTTTCAGATCTGATGATTATAAAACATCCACACACATATTCTCCCATATTGCAGACACATCCCTGTATTTGGCATTTGCTTTTAGCTTTTCTCGAGAGAATTTAAAGCAGGGTTTGTACATGCTCTAACAGTAGCACTGGATGTGCACACAAGGATGGTCACTATAGAGAACTGACACATTCCATGGCATCTCAAAATGTACCTTGACTTTAATCAAGCAATAACCCCACATCAAACAAATCCCAAGAATAAAACCAGCTTTGTTTTCCAAGCAAGACCAGCCTAGAGCAGCCCAGGAGGGTCTGTTCCCTGAGCTGTGTCCCCTACCTGGAACTGGGCACTTATGCTGGGGGGTTTCTTCTTCTTGTGCAAGTGCAAAAGGGACTTTGTGGTCCGATCGTGCAGGGTCATGCTCATGATGAGCTTCAGAGATTTGGAATCCAGCAAGTTCTACAAGAAAGTTTCCATAATCAACAAAGTGCAAGTCTCTCAACTAAAAGGGAAATACTTGTCTGAAATGAGTCAGAATGAAACCAGCTACCCAGAGTTCCACATTCAATGGCATGTTACATTTCATGATGATTTCTATTTTGGGTCAAAGCACTTCTTAGGAGTAAAACTGTTCCATTGCCCAAGAGTGCAAGGTGAACAAGGGGAATCATATAATCACTGCATCTGTCTTTCCTGACTTGAAGTGAATTTATTCATTAATGGTATCTCCAGTCTAATGGAACAATTCATATTAAGGTGAACATTTACCTATTTTTTAGCTTGTCAGGATAAATAACACAACTTTCCTACGCTATGAAACAGTTCTGAAGTGAGTTTTATCAATTAAAATGAACTCCACAGAGCAAAAAAAAGAAAGCCAAACTGAGAGAAATCTAATTTTTCTGATTAACTTTACCTTGGGAATGATCTGCTTTTGCTTGACAGCTCTACTTTTCCTGTTAAAATATTAAAGATCATTTAAGAAAAAAAAACAATACACATGATTTTTGATTATTTAAGCAAGCCATAAGTTGGTGCAATTTATGAGGTAAGACGAAGGACGGAAGAAAATGAGCACAACAGCACCAGGGTGTGTTCATGCATGTCTCTTGCAAGTGATCAATGCAAGAAATGCAAACTGCTTTGCAACAAGAACAATTTTTTTTTTCTTACATAAACTCTGTAGGTATTGGAAGCTTGTGAAGCATTTTCAACAAAAGTGAAACATTTTCTCTGTGGTTATAGCTATTCCAAACTGCCCTGTTGCATAGACTACTGTAGTGTGAGTTATTGTCTTTAGCAAAGAATAATAAACTCTCATTATAACACAAAGGCTATAAATGAAATAAAATAAAAATATTGATTCAGAAGTTGCAGCTGCTTGCACCAGAAGCTCTGTAGAAGCTCTGTAGAAGCACCCAACTGCTCGAGGAGGACAATGCATGTCCCAGCACCCAGGAATGTCTGAGCGGGACACACAACTCAGGCACAGCTCTCTTGCACACACAGAAGGTGAAGAAGTGGAAATTCTCACCAACAAAGTGCAGTTCACACCCTCTTGGTTCTAAGCTTGCTAATTCTGTGATACAGAGCAGGTTCCTGCTCTGTGCCACCCAGTTTACAGTTACTCATTATACAAAAAGAGCACAGATTAATTTCCTTACACACGCATGGAACTGCAGATGTAGAAACCCTAAATCCAGGAATATATCCAGCGTCAGCACCCTGAATTTCAGGAAATCATTTATTGATCTCACTATTGAATATTTTGCAACAACAAGCTCATACTACATACTTGGGGTTTTTAAAGCAAGTTTACATAAGAAGCAGGTTTAATTTTCAGGTTTAATGAAGCAACTAAGTTCTCTCTATAGCCTGCTTGCAGATAGGATATTTCATTTTTAATTGTCTCGTTTAGTGTTTTTCAAAAGGCAAACACGGGACAAGTATCATTTTTAGGGACTGGAATAACTGCTTGGTTCTTGTTGCACTTTCAAAGAATACCCAGAGCAGCAGGACTCACAGGAGGTGGGAGCGGTGTTGAAGCTGACTGAGAGACCGAAGCAGCTCACAGGGATCATCACCCTGCCAGGGCAGTCCTTTAATACTGGCGATGATTTGTTCATGCATGTCTCTAAAATGATCCACAGCAAAACAAAGGTGGCAAACAGAGATACACAGCCGTGAGAGAGGGGGAAACAAGGAGTTCAAACCCCAACAGGTTCCATCACCAAGTGTGCTGTAAATTGTGCAGGTCAATCCCAGGCTACTTTTGCCTAAACGTGAATGATTTTGCTGACAAATTAGCACTTTCTACTCCATCAGTGCCCTAAAATTAAGTTGCAAGGGTCTCATACTCCATTTACTCTCTAATTCTAGCATTTAATGTAAATTCTGAGGTCATCAATTCAGAAAATGGAGGGAAATTTAGCAAAATGGACTTAAAGGCAGGGAACCCTTCTGGTTAAGCCACCTTTTCAGACAGATATAAGCTTCTTTGTAATTTTATAATATATAAACATTTATTTGATATTTTATATATACTTATTAAATTTTTTCATAATTTTATATTTTAAATATAATAAACTTTCTATATAGAGATTAGGCTACTAAAATGAGGCTACTTAAGCAGACTTATTTACATCAGAAAAGTAAAGCTATTAGAGGAATACTTGAAGAAATGTTTGGTTTCCTTTCCATTTCAAAGTTATTCACATTTAGCTTTTCAAAGTAAGCCTGGGATGATCCCTAATTCGTGGCAGGTTCCATTCTTTAAGCATGCACCGTGCTTGTGAAGTGCTGTGTCCTGGCACAGAGCTTACCTTCTTTACTCTCCAGAGAGGCACAAACCAAAAATAACAGAAGTGTAAGAATCACTTCTGACTCTTAATGGGGAGAGCATCTCTGAGCTGCTCTGCAGCAGCAACATTATAACACAGGGCTGCTGTTTCCCTGGGTACTTCTGAACTTTTTTTGAACATCAAGATTCACGACATCCCAAGAAAACAGATCTGTTATGCTGTGACCAATCCTTTCACCCAAATTGGATATTTAGTTCTTTGCTGCCCAGGATGCAGTAATTAGGAAGCAGAATGAAGTCACCACCCATGGCTTCATTTCTCCCAGAGCACGCTCAGAAAGTCAGTGTGTCCTGGAAATGTGCCTCCCTGGCCTGGGAGTTCAGGCCTAATACTACTTACTTCTTGTTTTCACAAAAAGAAATGATGTCTTGAAAAGCATTTATATCGAAATCCTCAGAACAATCAAATGAGAAATCGAGCACTGAGCGGCTGCAAAAGGAATATGTACAAAGCCTAAATATCCATGGAAAGGCAAATCTCCCTACAGAGATACAGTTCTGTAGGACTGGCCTACATGCCATTGCAAAAAAAAAAAAACAAAAAAAACCCAGCTTCTGCCCCCTCCAGTGACCCAGACTGGCTGCAGACGAGCACACAATGCTAAAAGCAGCACACACAAATCAAAAACCCAGGGGTAAATGGAATTGAGCTGTCCCCAACATGTGGTGGCATTGGGTCTTACATCAAATAAGCTGGAGTGTTGTTTTGATAGGATTAAAGGGGCCAAAGAAAACAAGACAGAAGAAATAAAACTTGCTTTCCTCGTGGAAAGATCTAGTTGAGATTTGATATGTGAAAATCCAACTTGGCAATTCAGCTCATTTCCCTGCAGGGGTTAAGGATGTGTTTCTCACCGATAAACTTTTTCTACCGGTGTATTTGATCTCTGGAGTTCTCCAAGGGGTACTCTGGGTCCTTGACGTACCACTCCTGTTAGGAAATAACCAAAAATTTGCATTTTGACAAAGAGATGAGCAGACAAAAAATCCCAAACAAACCACCAACTGTAACAAGCAAAATGTCTAAGGGCCTGGAGTTTTTATCAAACACTTTACCAAGCTAGAGCCCTTTGCTTCTCCAACTCCCTTCTACTGGAAACAAAACTGCAGCTACTCAAAGTCAGTAATTAATCCTGAATACTCATTTGATGCTTCAGAGAGGTCTAAGATCAAAACCAGTGATGAGAATGCATACCAGAGCTATCACCCCCAACTTCCACAAACAGGCCTTGAATTTTGTCCCAGCCTGCTGGAAATGCTGCACTGACTGAAGGGGGAAAGCTGAATGGCCTCAGGTAAAACAGTGAAAATTTCCTCCATGTGTGAACATAAAACCATTTCCACCACCAGTACTGATCATCATGTCTCGTTGGTAAGGTTTTGCCACAAACTTGTTCTGCCAGCAGAGCAATTGTAGAGTATTCAGTGTTTTCAGAGCAGTTTCCTGTGCCCTACCTGTCGTTTTCCATAGCTTACCCACCCTTTTCCAGCCCTACTTACCATTTCCCAAGCCCTCCCTGCCGTTTCCATGCCTACCTGCCATTTCCCAAGCCCTACTTGCCATTTCCATCCCACATCCCATTTCCATACCCCACCTCCCTTTCCATGCCCTACCTGCCGTTTTCCATACCCTACCTGCCACTTTCCTTTCCCTACTCACTGTTTTCCAGCCCTACCTGCCATTTTCCATAATCTACCTGTCATTTCCCATACCCCACCTCCCATTTCCCATGCCCTACCTCCTTTTCCATACCCACCATCCCATTCTCCATGCCCTACCTGCCCTTTTCCATACCCACATCCCATTCTCCATGCCCTACCTGCCCTTTTCCATACCCACATCCCATTCTCCATGCCCTACCTGCCCTTTTCCATACCCCACCTCCCATTTCCCATACTCTACCTGTCATTTCCCATACCCCACCTCCCATTTCCATGCCCTACCTGCCGTTTTCCATACCCCACATCCCATTTTCCATGCCCTACCTGCCCTTTTCCATACCCACATCCCATTTTCCATGCCCTACCTGCCCTTTTCCATACCCCACCTCCCATTTCCCATGCCCTACCTGCCCTTTCCCATACCCCACATCCCATTTCCCATACCCCACCTCCCATTTCCCACTGCCCCACCTCCCATTTCCCATACCCCACACCCCATTTCCATGCCCTACCTTGCCCTTTTCCATACCCACATCCCATTTTCCATGGCCTACCTGCCCTTTTCCATACCCCACCTCCCATTTCCCATGCCCTACCTGCCCTTTTCCATACCCACATCCCATTTTCCATGCTGTACCTGCCCTTTTCCATACCCACATCCCATTCTCCATGCCTTACCTGCCCTTTCCATACCCACATCCCATTTCCCATTCCCTACTTGCCCTTTTCCATACCCACATCCCATTTCCTCCTCCCATTGCCCCACCTTCCCATTTTCCATGCCCACCTCCCTTTCCCATACCCCCACTCCCATTTCCCATGGCCCCTTTTTTTTAAACCAATTTTTTCCCCTCCTTCTTCTTTTTTTTTTTGTTTTTTTTTTTTT